>PVJH01012485.1:0-64278 GCA_004026705.1 Nesogale talazaci
ATCATCTATCCTAAGTTTCCTATGTTTCCACCTTTACTGTGCATCTCCTGGTCTAGCTGGATTTATGTGGTAGAATTGGGGTCATGATAGTGAGTGGGAGGCAGCATGGGAACTAGAGGAAGGTTGCATATTTCATAGCTCCTACCTTGTATCTTAACTGACTCATCTCCTCCTTGTAATCCCTCTGCAAAAGATGTCATCTCACCTATTGATGGGCTTTGGGTCCCCAATCTAGCAGTACAATTCTAAAGTGTTCAAAAGCAAGGATGGTACTTTGAGGATTAATAATATTTTCTTTTTAAAAAAAATTATTTTATTGGGGATTAATCTGACTCTAGTCACAATCCATATATCTATCCATTGTATGTCAAGCACATTTGTACATTTTTTGCTCTCATCATTCTCAAAACATTTGCTTTCTACTTAAGTCCTTGGTATCAGTTCCTCATTTTTCCCTCACTCCCTGCTGAACCCTCCCTCACGAACTCTTGATAATTTATAAGTTATTATTATTTTGTCATATCTTACACTGTCTGAAATCTCCCTTCACCATGTAGATCCTTATAATCAGTTCTCCCTTTCTACCCCACCTTACTTCCACCATCTCAGTATTGCCACTCTTACCCCTGGTCCTGAAGGAACCAACTATCCTGGATCCCCTAAGTTTCTGATCCTAGCCATACCAGTGTACACCCTCTGGTCTAGCCAAATTTGTAAGACAGAATTGGGATCATGATATTAGGGGAGAGGAAGCATTAAAGAACTAGAGGAAAGTAGTATGTTTCACCAGTGCTATGCTGCACACTGTCTCGTTTCCTCCCCACGACACTCCTGTAAGAGGATGTTCAGTTGCCTATATATGGGCTTTGGGTCTCCACCCCACACTCCTTTTCATTCACAATGATATGTTTTTTTGCTTTGTAATGCCTGATACCTGAGTCTATCGACACTTGATGATCACACAGACTGGTGTGCTTCTTCCATGTGAAGAAGCATCTCAACTAGATGGCCGCTTGTTTATCTTCAAATCTTGAAGACCCTAGACACTACATCTTTGATAACTGAGCACCATTAGCTTTCTTCACCACATTTGCTTATGCATCACGCTGTCATCAACGATCATTTTTGGGAAAGTGAGCATCATGGAATGTCAGTTTAGTAGAACGAACTATTCTTGCATTGAGAAAGTACTTGAGTGGAGGGCCAATTGTCCATCTGCTGCCTTAATATTAAACCTATGAATATATGCACATAGATCTATTGCCTCATCATCATACATAAATATATTTACATATGTACACGCCTGTATGTAGACCTCTGCAAATACCCTTTGCCTATTTCTTTCTTCTATTTCCTTTTACTTTCCTCTTGTCCCACTATCATACTCAGCCTTCATTTGGGTTTCAGCAATTTCTCTCAGTTACATTACCCTTGATCAATCCCTACCAGGCCTCTCACAACCTCCTTGCCACTGATTTTGGATCACTTGCTCCCTTGTTCCTGGGTTGGTCAATACCACTTCCTTCCCCCCCCACCCCTTTCATGTCCCACAGAACCATTGGTCCCGTTGTTTTCTCCTCCAGACTGTTCATCCAGCCTATCTTATCTAGATAGACATGCAGAGATAATAATACAAAAACAGAGATAATAAAGAGATAATAAAAAGCAGAGATAATAATATAAAAAAGCAAGATGAAGGAACAAAAGAAAACAACCAAAAAAATAAGGTTCAGAAAAAGTAAATAAATAATAATAATAAAGAAAATGTTGTAAAGAGCTCAAGATCTGTTTGCTGACCTCTAAGAGTGTCCCCATAGTCTATCCGTGCATTCCCTCAGGCCCTCCATGCTCTGCTCCTCCCGCTGCTGTGCTGCACACCCTTAGTGTTTTGACCAGGCAGCATTTTCAATCAACTTGTTCATACGCGTGTGAATCTCAGTCACATAACAAAGAAGGCTGAAGAAGAATTGATACATTTGGTACTGCACAAATATTGAACATATTATGAACTGCCCAAATGAAAAAGGTCAGCTCTGTCCCGCAAGAAGCAGAGTCAGAATGCTCTCTGGGAACAAAGATGCGCGATTTCATCGGATGTACTTTGGACATGTTATCAGGAGAACCCAGTTCCTGAAAAAGTATATCATGCTTGGTGAAATGGAGACACAGTGAAAAAAAAAAGGAAGCCCCTTGACAAAATGGACTGATACAATGGCTGCCATAATGGGCTCAATCAAGACTAGGAAGTGTTTCATTCTGCTATAGAACCAACTAGATGGTGCCCATTGACAGCCGCGATCACCTGGTAAACACCTGCTGGGTAGCTGACATTGTACTGTGTACGGCAGACGCAGATCAGCAACTAAAGATCATACTTCAGGAGGAGGCAGACATGGAAGTGAAGTGTCACCTGATTTTAATTATAAATGCCAAAATGAACTGTATTTTAGCATCTATAATAGCAGACTACAAGAGTAGCAATAATAACAAGTATTTATACCATGTATAATAAAAGACATTGCTTAGACCAACTATAAAATTGTAGGTGTCAGCTAATTAATATATTGCTGCTGATAATGAATTTATAAGATTATTTTTAATAGGCTGAGCCCCGGTGGCGTAGTGGTTGTGCGCGGGACTGCGGCCCACTGGGATGGAGGTTCGACTCCAGCTCCACAGAGCAAAGGCTGGACCTCCTACTCCCACCACCTGAGGGCAGTGGTGCCCCCCACCAAAAAAAAAAAGATTATTTTTAATATTTCACAACATGTTCAATGGTATAGCTATTTTATTTTCCAAATAGCACTGTGCCATAGAGAGTGTTGCATGTGTGTTCATTAAATAAGCATTGCAGTCAAAATAATCACTCAGGCATTGTGAATCCTAAAGTCTTTTTCTTTTATACTTATCTCTTCAAAAGGAAAGGCAACATATCTAGTTTGCATGCCAAATGCCGTGTGCTCAGTTTATCATTTTGCTTCTTATTTTAGTAGACTAGATATTACCTATATTATTACCATAATTTATTATTCAAGAAAGGAAAGAAAAACCTCATCTACTTAGCTAATGCATTTTCTTAAAAGAAAACAATTCTATGACAATTGTCGATGATGCCAATTAAAATAACAACATACCACACTCACTGCCATCAAGCCCATGCCCACCCAGGGCCTCCCTATAGGACAGAGTGGAACTGTGCCTCAGAGTTTCTGAAAGTGTAATGGAGGGCAGAGTGAGGTCTTTTCCCCACAGACCCACTGGAGCTTTGTAACAACTGATCTGTGGTTAGTGGATCCATGGATAACCACGACACCGCCAGGATTCCACTTAAGTAAAGTAATAACTGAAGTCAATTTTTTCCCTGTATTTCCTGGAAGGACAACCTAACTTCAGAAAACAGCCAACACAGCGTGAAGTTTACAAAAATATATAAAATGCTTTTATTAATTAATGAAAACCGCTATCTGATCAAGAAAACTGTTATGATTCTACCTACTTATAGCTTGTTTGCCAAATTATTAGTACAGCTGTCAAAGGTTTACCTTACGTCTGAATTAGATTTTTTAAAGTGTATCATTGTCCTTGGACATTGCACATATTACTCAGCCCTATTCCTCAAATAAACACACACAATTTTAAATGAGTAACACATATATTTGAAACATATAAGCTTAAAGACAACCTCTGTGTTTATCATTTAAAATTGAAACCATCTTACATTCTTAGAGAAGTGAACAATTTCTAAAGCTTTATCTAAGAGATAACATAATGTTTAAAATAAAGAGTAAAATTTTTAAATTGGGAGGAAATTTTTTGAAGTAAGCAAAATATATCCTACAATTCCAGGAAAGCTTCAAAATTCATGCAGAATGGTGATTTTTCTCACTCATTGATTCATTCATTCACTTAAAACACACACAAACCCAATTAATAGCAGGTCGCAGGGACAGGTGCTGAGGGTCCTCTGCAAAGCCCACTCCTTTGACCCGAACTAATGGCTCCCTATCCTCAAACTGGCCATCTGTTTGCTTAGAAAAATGTCTTCCAGGGCTATAAATCCCACTTAAGAGGGTCTGGCCTGCTGGAAGGATAGCCCTAGCTTTAGCCCCACTGCATAAATCTTCCCTTCTAAGAAGACTATTGGGAGTACCTAGGGAAAGGAAAACAAATCTGCGGCTCATTCAGGACCTGGTGTAAAAAGACCCACTTAGACAAGGAAGCAGTGAGTTGCTTGGGCCAAAACCATGCTCTAGATTTGTACCAGGATATAATAAGAGAAAAGAACAAAAAAACAAAGAAGTAATAAATATGAATGCTCAGAAAGTGAGTGAGAAGGCAGTGAGACAGTGGTTGGTAGCAGCCATAAAAGCAAAGACAGAAGGGAATTGTGTCATCCCAATGACAAAATCAATACGGTCACTAGGGGGCAAAGAAGGGTTCTGCTCCAAATTGCAAAACAGGTTATCTTCCATTTCTTTATCTCAAACTACTGTGCCTGGATTCGCCTTCTAAGGTGGCCAGATGGCTGGACCCCTATCTTTTTCATCCCTAAACTTACCTTTACTGAGGTCATCTGTCCAAGTATTTTCCTTGCAACTCAACTGTCAGATCTCTTTAATATTCAGTCTTAAAGTGAAAATGAACTAAACATTTTCAAAGTGCAATACTATAAAATTAATCTCTTATTTTTAAAGCTCTGCTACATTAA
This sequence comes from Nesogale talazaci, assembly GCA_004026705.1. Taxonomy (NCBI): domain Eukaryota; kingdom Metazoa; phylum Chordata; class Mammalia; order Afrosoricida; family Tenrecidae; genus Nesogale; species Nesogale talazaci. The sequence continues at coordinate 4,709 of PVJH01012485.1, forward strand.
AACAAGTAACGAACACAATGAAAGGAGGGGGGACAGGTCCATAGAAATGAATAAATTCCCTATCACTCAAAAAAAGTACTGTCCTCAGAAAAACACTCATTTGTAGACCTCTGTTCTACTCTACCTAATTCAAAAGCAAAATCAAAACACAACAGAATACAAACAAAAGTACAAAAAACAGGAGCTCTTTTTCCTTCCAAGAACAATAGAACAAACAATTTATCTGTGGCTTCTGTATCCTTCCTTCTTTTGCTTAAGTCATTTTGTGTTTTAATTCAAGATTAAATGTATTGTTGCAACAAAAAGAAAATATATGCAGCCTCAGTAAAACTTTCCATTTCTGGATCTCAAACTACTGCATCTGGTTTTACTTAAAGGCTTTCCCCTGAATGGATTATTGTATTTCTCATACCTTAACCTTTACTGAGTCTCCTCTTCTCAGTCAAAGAAGACCGAACATAATCTCTTTAGTCAGGTCTCCATAATACCCAATGAAGTAAGCTGTCTTAAAGTGAAAAGTGAAATAAACTTCAGTGAAATAAACTTCATCATATAGTACAATGCTGTAAATATTATATTTATTTTTGTCCAAATATTTATTTATTTTTCCTGGTTTGGTTGTACTTAATATTTTATAAGTACTTTTATTAAGAACTCTTACATCTCTAATCACAATCCATACCTTCCTCCAATGTGTCAAGCACATTTGCACATATGCCACCACCTTTTTCAAAGCATTGTCTTCCCGCTAGAGCCCTTGATATCAGCTCCCTATTTCTTCCTGCTCCTTCCCCGCCCCGCCTCAATGAACCCTTAATAAGCTATAGATAATTATTTCCATATCTTACATGATCCTCCATCGACCTCACGCACTTTTTCATTGGCTGTCCCCCTGAGAAGGGGTTATAGGTTGATCCTTGTGATCAATTCTCTCTTTCTCCCCCTACCTTCCCCTAATCCTCCTGACATCTCTACTCTCTTTCTTGGACTTGAGGGAGTTCTCTCTCCTGGATTCCCTGTGTTGCCGGATCTAACTGTAGCAGCATGCATGCTCTGGTCTAGTCCGATTTGTAAAATGAATTGATTTGTAAAATGAATTCAATTTGTAAAATGAATATGATGGTAGGGCAAAGGAAGCAAAGAACTAGAGGAAAGTTGTGTGTTTCATTGGTGCTAAACTGCACCCTGACTGGCTCATCTCTTCCCTATGACTCCTCTGTGACAGAATGTCCAATTGTTTAAAGTGGGCATTGGGTCTCCACTCCATGCCCCTGCCCCATTCACCTTAGGTATGGTTATATTCTAGGACTTAGATGCCTAATACCTGATTCCATCAACACCTTGTGATCACAAAGGCTGGTGTGCTTCTTCATGTGAGCTTTGTTGCTACTGACCTAATGGGCCGCTTGTTTATCTTCAAGCCTTTAAGACTCCAGAGGCTATACCTTTTGATAGCCAGGCACCATCAGCTTTCTTCACCCATTTGGATGCATTTGCTTATGCACCCATTTTGTCTTCAGCAATTGTGTTGGGAAGGTGAGCATCACAAACTGCTAGCTTGTTAGAACAAAGTGTTCTTGTGTTAAGGAAGTACTTGAGCTGAAGTCCAATGGCCACCTGCAACCTATTTTAAAGAGTTGTGGAAACGAGTCAATTTAAGAAAGACAGCACCTAGGCTTTTCCACAACTTATTTTATACGATGTTGGTCATTCTCATTGGCTAAAGCACCCACTATGCAGATCATGGGCTGAGCCATAAACTTCTGTTAAGAGTGAAGCTTAGATATTCTTCATTATGCATCCCTTAAATGAACCTTGAATATATACTATTAATAGCTTGCTACCTGTTTTTGATTTCCTAAAATCATATTAAAGTTTGTCACACCCTCCCTCCAGAAACCAAACCCTGACAAATAAACCCCATCAACCGTCATGGGTGCCTAGATCTCAAAAGAACACTGATTATAGCCTTCGGGATCTATGTATTAAGTGCCATCTGGATGTTCCATGCCTGTGCCCTAACCTGATAAAACTCCCTGCTACTTCACCCTGGGCCCTTGGAGCTAATCCATTGCCTGAAAAAATGCCTGGAGTCTACAGTAACCTTGGACACCTGCTTGTGCCCCCCACTGGACCCAGCTATGTGCCCTCCAGTTGAAACAACTTCCACACCACCTGCTCTGCTCCTTTAACCTTCTTCACAGTCCACTGAAACATATGCGAAGATTTTTACAATGAAAACAGTTATCACTATGTCCATCACACAAAACTTGCTCATGTCACTGATAATGACTGAGGTTTAAGAACACATCTAAGCAGCAGAGATACAGCGATGAAAAGGTATACTCTCTGCCCTGGATAAGTTCATATTCTATGTAATTCCATGTCCAAATTAAAATGTATCTACAAATAAGGGTTAAATGTTGTTAGTTTGTTACTAAACAAACATAAACATCTGAGTAAAAATCTACCTAATGTAGAGGAAATGTCTAGAGCATTATGTGATGAGAGTTTTAGCTTCAGAACATACCGAAGATTTTCTGGCAGAAAAGAATAAGGAACACCTTCAAGAAACACAGTTACCAACAAAGTAGATAATACTGAAATGCTAAAAAAAAAGGGGGGCCTGAAGTTGCAGAAAGAGAGAGACAAACATGGACTAAGAGATGATAGACACAGGGGGGGAAAGGGTGTTTTTGTTGGTTTGATTGATTTTCAGATGACACAGGTACTTAGCCACCTGATACAGAAGCCCTTATTGCCAATGCTCAGATATGTACATGAAATGTGTCACTTGTCTTGAGGCTGCACATTTTATTTTCTGTGAGTCTCACTTTCCTTAGGGAAGATATGTCTGCCCAGTGAATACTCTTAGTCCAGGGATTTTTATTGGGTGAGTCACTCCGTTGGTCTGAATTGAGAGGCTTTTGTCTTTGTTATGTATTTATGTTTTGATTTTAAATCCCAGTCACCCTTTCCAAGTGAAATGTCCCAATCAGGGCCTCCTTCCCTTCAGGGAAGTTCATCTCCTCTTACTTGTTTTCATTGCTCACTGTGGCTGACAGAAAAGTCATAGAAAGTCTGTAAACCTGAAGACAGAGTTTCAGATAAACAGGAAAGTGGGGCAGTTGTTCTTGTTCTTTGCTTCCCTTCTTGATCCTTGTTAACTTCATCATCACTTGATCTGGCCCAGTCACACTAGAAGAAGAATATGTACTGTTAATGTCCTGATCACTATAGCACGATCTCCTGCTTATGTTCTGGCTTTTTGTTCTCTCTTGTTCTGCCAATGAACTTTTGAACAGCACATTAGTGAGCCTCACATATTTAGGGATCATTCTTCCCAAGACAGAAATACCAGGTGTAATGAAACTTCCATTGTTTCACATCTGGCAGATAATCACTTCATATCCCATGACACAGGAAGCAGATTCCTACAGTGGCCAGTATTCACTTCTTCCTAGGCCTATGCTCGGCAGCACCATATTTCCAGGCCTGGCAAAGGTCCCTGAGAAATTTAAATATCCTTACCATGGATATTGCACTCCTTTCACTCCATAATCTCTCCCGTTAAGTCCAGCTACCCTGGATCAAGCCTGCAGACATTCCCATCTAGCAAACATGCAGAAAGATTAAAGTGAATTTCTGTTGAACAATTTTTAGGATCCTTTAGGCAAGTATCAGTAACGGTATTCTGGAAAAGGGCATAGAGCTTGGTAAAGTAGAGGGGCAGCGAAGAGAAGGAAAGCCCTCAGCAAGATGGATGGATGCAGTGTCCACCCCAATGAGCGCCTACATCAGAACAACAGTGACAATGGAGCGGGCCATGAGAATCGAGGAGTCAGAACCAACTGGATGGCCTCGTGCAACAGCTGCCATCACAACACTCGGACTTACAACCTGATGCAGATGGACGAGCAGGCCGTATTTTACTAAGAAAGAAGCCCCAAACCAAATCATTCTGCACGGACACATATCTATTAGCCAACAGGCACAGAAATTACCATCATCCATTCTGTTCTAGTAGGGTATATTTTTACTCACTACAAAATCATCTTGTATTTATGAGCATTTCCAAAGCAAACAAAATCATATTCCCTCAAGATCAACAAACCTTACCAAAAGATCAAGGAAGAGACCCAAGGGCAGAACTCCAAACCCAAAGCACAGATTGACAGGGCAGAGTGCGTGAGCAATAGTTTCAGCCAGGTGCATACCATGAGCATCCTTTATCAAGAAACAGATTTTAACTACGTGATAATAATTAATCTGCTGGTGGAATATAAATAGCGAGTTTGAAACACTGCCCTGGCTGCTTCTAAAACTTGAATTACTTGTTGGAGTCCTTCAAATATTATCCACCCACCCTCTAATGAGTGGACCTTTAACCTAATAGGCAGAAACATATAGACTACATGGTCAACACTTCACCACGTCAACATAAATTTTGGACATTTAAGTATTTGTGTTGAAGCCTTCATATCTCAGAGAGTCCTAAATGTAATGGGGCATTTGTCCAGCATCTCTGTATACAAAGAAAGAGAAAGGCAGAGGAGGGATAGAATAATGTGTTTGTTATGAATACTTCTTAACTGCTCCCTTTCAAAGATGTCCTCAAAGATGATACACAACAGAGTTCTCTTGTTGTACTTTCTATTAGGCTTTATTTCATCACAATGCAGATGCTGACAGACTAGTGCCAAGAACCTGGTTCCCCTCGACACACTGATTAAAATATCAAACCTTCATTTTCCACCGTGCATTCTCTCCACGGGTACCTCTGCTCCATTAAGTAGTCGTGGCAACGCTGGGAGTGGGGACTGCTCTCAGTAGGCATTTCCTCTCCACATGATGGAAATGCAACTCCCCACATGGAAAGCTAACATGAATTTCTCTCAAAATGTGCAGAAACTACTTTGCAAAGGGGGCATCCTATTGTTAAAGCACCAAGAGCAGGATGCTCCGTTGGGAAGCATCAAGGACTTATTTATTTAACTACAGCAAATGATTTTCCTGAGCAACCCAGGGGGAGGTCAGCTAGTTCTAAATAAGACAAATGATGAAGCAGCACCAGCATACATTAACCCCACCACATATAAATTGAAGACTTTACTTGTTTAAAAGACGCAATATTAGATCCAGTGTTTCAAGAGACCACAAGCCATAAAATTCAGTAGTACTCAAGCACATGAAGCGTGACTCGCAGAAACCACTGCCAACAGGTCAGCTCTCAAAGGCACCACAAATCGAATATTCCCAGATAAGCCCATATCTGTGTGACTGACAAAGCTGATTCTTTTCCAAATGCTTCACCTTGGGGAATATTGCCAAGTCTGCAAGTCAGACTTACTTCTTATCTTTTCTCAGAACTTTTTATCTTGTCACCATGTCTTGGATATTTTACTGGGACAAAAGAGCTCCAGAATTGGTTCCATCTTCTTCATTCTGCCTTTGTCTTGTGTTCCAAATCTGCACTCTATAATCCTGCTCATTTTCTACACTCTGGCAATGAAGAAATGCAAATCTTCATTTCTCCATTCACCTACCAACCAACCTTCAATGCTGCCTAGGACTTTGAAGATAAAGGAACCACTTTTCCATAACCACCTGACACTCAACTGGAGTCCACGACTCCTTGTGTTAGTTTGAGAATTCCCATCCATTGGCTTTCATTCAAAACCACTGGTGCACCAATTACCATGTGTTGTCGGAATGCAATGTCATAAATAGAAGTATAATTTCCCAATTATACTTTACGACAATTATACCAATCAACCCGGGAGTGTAAAACAACAAAATATCAAAGGCATTTATGCAATTCAGGATATCTCCATGTGACTAAATGTTTTCGAGAAGGAAACTACTGACTCAAAACCATGTGCATGGCCCAAGCCATGGTATTTTTCATCACCTCATATACATGTGAAAGTTCAACACCAAATACGGAAAACTGCAGAAAAATCAGTGCATGAGGATTATGGTGCTGGCAAAGAATATCAAAAGTACTATGGACTGCCCAAGGAACAAAGACCTCTGTCTCGACGAAGTCGAAGTGCTCCCCAGAGGGAAGGATAGGGAGGCCTCATGTCCAGCACACTGCACATATGGTCCGAAGACGCCCCTCCCTTCACAAGGGCATCGGGCTTGGTAGACGGGCTCTTAAGAAGAAAGCCCTTGCCAAGAGGGATTGATGCAGTGGCTGCAGTGATGGCGTCAAACCTGAGAGCAACTTTGAGGAGGGCACAGGGCTCGGAAGTCCTCTGGCCTGTTGTACATGGGCACCTGTGGGCTGGGACCAAATCCAGCTGGACAAGAGCATGGACACAGGTACTTATGAGAGCTGGAAACACAGGGAAGCCAGAACAGACAAACCCCTCAGGACCAACATGGAGAAGTGATACCAAGAGAGGGGGGGGAAGCCCAAGGGAGAATGGGGAAACTGATCACAATGAGCCACATTAAACCCCCCTCATGGGGGACAGACAACAGAAAAGTAGGTGAAGGGAGACATCAGTCAGTGTAAGAAATGAAAAATAGTAATTTATAAATTATCAAGGGTTCGTGAGGGTGGGAGAGTGTGTGGAGAGTGGGGAGGCTGAGGAACTATTACCAAGGGTTCAAGTAGGAAAAAAAATGTTTTGAAAATAATGATGGAAACAAATGTGCTTGAGACAATGGATGGGTGTTATGGATTGTGATAAGAGCTGTATGAGGCCCAATAAAATGCTTTTTAGAAAAAAAGAAGTAAAGTTATGTTAATAAAAAAGATATTGAAAGCGGTGATTCTTCAATATTTAATATTTCTTTAGATTCTGGATACTAAAATAGGAAGAGCTTTCGAATTATTGATACTCACCTTTACAGCCTAATTATTTTGTTTTGTTTGATTAGGAAGAACCCACCTCTTATTAAAACTGATTCTTTTTGTTCTTCTCTTTTACTCAATGGAAATCAGGGTGTTCCAGGTTCCTCAATTTCTTATCGATAAGGTGGCACTGCCACCCCAACCCTTACCCCCTCCACCCGCAGTGCCGTAAGAAATTTTACTTTTTTTGGGGGGGGGGGGGGCGGTGCCAATCACTGCCCTCAGGTGGTGTGATTAGGAGGCCCAGCCTTTGCTCCATGGAGCTGGAATCGAACCTCCATCCCAGTGGGCCGCAGTCCCGCACACAACCACTGCGCCACCGGGGCTCAGCCCTACTTTTTTTTTTTTTTTTTACAATACAACTTTACCACCTTTGAAATTCTTTCCATTATACTTAATACACTTGTCAAATCTGTGATTCCATTCTTGGAAACATTTTTTAAACTCATCTGTTGGGGTGGTTGACAGCACCTCCCTTGATTTTTTTCTTCACCTCTTCCACGTCATCAAATTACTGTCCTTTCATGCCCTGTTTCATTGCAAAGGGAAAAAAGAAAAAGAAGTCAAACGGAGAGAAGTCAGGGGAGCAAAGTGAGTGGGGCAAGAGAGGTATCCTGTTCTTTGCCAAAACTGGCCCACTGAGATGGCTGCGTGAGCGGGTGGCTCACTGTGGTGGCGAAGCCAGCCCCCGTCTGCCACAGATCAGGCCTTTGTGGTCACAGACTGCTAAGCAATCTTTTCAGAACCGCTAACTTAAAAGCTTGATTAACAGTCTGCCCTGGTGGAATGAATTCTACATGCATTGAGTTGACATTTTCATCTGTTCCAGAAGTTGATGGACATCCAAAATGAGGCTTGCCATCAATCAACATTTCACCGTTTTTGAATTGAGAAAACCACTGTACACTTGAGGTTTTCTCATATTTGCTGTCCTTGTAAGCTATGTTCACTATCACAAACTCTTTCTGTGGCATTTTTCCCAAGCAGGAAACAAAATTTCAAAACTGCACACTGTTCGCTTGTATCGGCTATCTCACACACACACACACAGAGGTTCCAATGAAACAGATTTTACAAAAAAAAAAAAAAAAAAAAAAGCCCTGTGCCAGAGAGAACCTTTCCAGGCAAGGCCACTGGGTGCACTAACTCAAAGCAAGTAGCTGGATGGTAGACTATCAAGAAAAATGCATAAGACGAAAGCTCGCCCAATGGAACTTTTTCCAGTTTTAGGCAGTACCCCCTCATATTCGATGGAGAAACCCATTGTGAAAATTAAAAGCATCAAAGAATCCTCTCTCTCTCTCTCTCTCTCTCTCTCTCTCTCTCTCTCTCTTTCAAACAAAATTACTCACCAGTCCTCTAACTCTGATGAAGAAGGGAGCAAAGGATGCTCTATCTGAAATGTCTAGAAGTTTATGAGACACACAATCATTTACTATCATGGCATAGGGCTAGGGAGACTGTAGCCCAAGTCACATAAGACTTTAAATTCTAGACTTTAGAACAAGGAGCAAACTAACAAGTTTATGTGTTAAGTCCTGCAGGCACTACTCAGGAAATAAGCTTCACATCTGCTCAGTGTCGAAAAGAATTATGAGCCTTTCACTGCTTTGTTTTCTTTTTAAGCAAGTGCAGGTGTATAAACATCATTAGTGATCACACCTACAGAAATAAAATCCAGTTATGTATGTAAAACAGTGCTTTTCAACGTGCATTCTGAGCAGTGTCGGTTCTCAGAAATGAGGATGGCTTAAGCGTACACACGTACACATTCACACGCACAGACACATATTCACACACACTCAAAAAGGCTACAGGGTCAAGTATGCTTGGAGTGCATTTGAATAAATAAATGCAAGACATTTTGTCACATGTTTTAATATACTTATGTAGGAAGCTCCGAGAGCTAATGACAACCTGATTGCTTATTTTATTTTTAACCAAGTAAACAGTCTTTCATGGAACATCTCCAGGGTTGTCGTCTTAATTTTCTCAGCAAAGTGGTGTGAGGTCGTCTCATGATTAATCATTGTATTTCCAGAAAACAAGTCAATTATTGCAACTATCAAACTAACCCTTACCAAAAACGCAGGAAGATGCACCATGAAAATAAAACACTGACATAAAAATCAAGCCAGGAAAGCTGCCTGAATAATATTTATTGTTTAAATTAAAGTGACAGTATATGATAGGGCTTCGAAGTGTCCTGGAAAATGGAATTACAAGACAATGAAATTTTGCTATGAACTATTTTAAGTCACCCCTCCCCCCATATGCCAGTCTTTATAGAGAACATTTTGTCATTCAGAAGGAAACAGAATTAAATTGGGGAAAAAAGGGTATCATTGTGGAAACTAAATTTCATTCATTATCCTCTTAATTAAGAAAATCAATTGATTTTAAGTGATGCAGATATTTCCCTAAAAGAAATAAGCCTTCAGGTTCTGGGAGGGGCAAACAGACCTTACAGGGGAGAGGGATGGATAAAGAAGAGACGATAACAAGGAGTCCAAGAAGAAAACGTATGTTTGGAAGCTGATTGTGGAGGCAATTGTACAATTGGGCTTTACATGATTGAACTATGGAATGATATGACATCTATATTAACTCCATAGTAATAATCTATTAAAAAGAAGAAAGAAAAACAAAAACATAGATCCAGGAATGGTTTGGGGCTTCTAAGAATCCTAGCTCCAACTTAAGAACAATCATTCCTCGCGTCATGGCCCAATTTGATATTCACCCTCAAGAAGGAAACACAGGAATATGGATGCTATAGCTACATGTGGTGAAGAAATTAGATGTCGCCCCAGCTATCAGATAGTATCTGGTTCTTAAAGGCTTATGTCCAAACAAGCAGCCATCTAAGGGAGATGCCAACTAAGTCTGCATGGAAACAGCACACTATCATCACCAAAGAACTGTAAACCATATAATCCAAGATCGAGGGAGGGATTAGTAACAGAGCCTACATTGTGAGACGCCAGTTTGCAGAAGGCTGTGGATGACGGTGGGAGCCCAAGATTCATCTGTGGGTACCACAGAGAAAACAAGCCTCCAGAAAACAGACCTCCTTCTGTTCACAAGTGAGGGATGAGAGGAAAGAGTACTCCACAGAGTGCATTGGAGAGATGAGGAGAGAAGATGAAAGGCATACATCTGGATGAAACAGTTAAAGTTTTGTCAGTTGATTCCCTTCCCCTCTCATGCAATCTGGACCTGATCTCATTTTCAGCATTATCTGTATTTTTATTTTGTTTTTATTCATCCATTCATATCAAAGTTTATCTCCAAGGTGTTATATCATTGGAAGTCACCCCCTTGAAGTTATATTTTTCTGATTTTTGGTATATGAAACTCAGGACTGATGAATCTATAGGGACAACAAGTAGAATAAGGGTTTTGTGGGGTGAGGGATATAGTGGTGGCAGTGGGGGTAGGGGAAGTGGGAGTAGATGATGTTAAGGAGTCCAGGAAGAAAAAGAATGTTTGGAATCTATGGTAGCAATTGCACAATTCTGCCTGATGTTATTAAATTATGGAATGATATGAATTTGTATTAACTCCAAATTAATAATAAATTTCTTTTAAACGAAGTTTAAAACAAAATAGAACAAAATAGTTTTCCCCCACACATCAAAGGCATCGTAAGCACCACATTGTTTTTTTTCTTACACAATTAACCAACACATAGAATAACCTAGAATTGCTTTAGATGTGAACACCTGGCAAATTATAACAAAATACCAAATATGTAATGTCCAAGGACTTCATCATGTTTTTACATAATTATGTTAATTATAAACCTAAAATGATCTATCTACAATGCAAATAGCATTACATCACCCCCATGCCCAGAATCATCAAAAGATTTCTACTTAGAAGGCTATAGGTTCTCATGAGTTGGGGTGTGTGTGTGTGTGTGTGTGTGTGTGTGTGTGTGTGTGTATCTGGCCTTCTTACTATCCCTTTCCCTCTTTCCCCAGTCTAGCCATATAAGTCTTCTTGCTCTGTTTCAAACTAGCCATGGTCATTTCTGCTTTGGATTCTTTACATGAGTTTTTACCTAACACCTTCATCAACCTCCAGCTCTTTTTCATCATTGAAATGATGAATATCCTATGAATGTTACCATATCAGAAAAAGTCTCCTTCCTTGATGATTGTTCTAAAGTAAGTTACATATGTTGCCATTACGTTTCCTCTTACCTTGTTTTATTTGAAGAACCCTGGTGGTGTAGTGATTATGCATTGGGCTGTGATCCATAAAGTCTGAAGTTTGAAGCTACCAGCAACATCATTAGAGAAAGATGGAGCTTTCTAATCTCATCAGCAATCTTGGAACCACAAGGGAGCATTTCTATCCTCTCTTATAAGGTCAACAAAAGTTGGCATGAACTTGAGGACAGTGCATTTTTTTTTTGAGTTTTTGTTTTTCAATGATTGCATTGGGGGCTCTTACAGCTGTCATAACATTCCATACATCATTTTTATCAAGCATATTTGTACACATGTTGCCGTCTTCATTTCTAACTATTTTCTACTTCAGTCCTTGGTATAAGCTCCTCTATCCCCCTCCTTTTTTTTTTAATCATTCCCTTGGGTGCCCATACAACTCCCATCACAATCCACACACACATCAATTGTATGCATACCACATTTGCACACCTGTTGCCATCATCTCCCCCAAAGCATCCTCCCTTCACATAGGCTCCCAGTACCAGCTCCCCCTATTTTCCCTTCCTCCTCCCCCATATCACTTACCAGTAACTCAAATTCCATTGGTTTGTTTATCATCTCTTACTAGCATTAAAATGTAGGATATAAGGAAAAAATGTAAGATATAAGAAAAAGAGGTCTTATTTTCCTCTTTTAAATACAGCAATATATTAAAAATACTCTAAGAGGTTTTTGTAAAAAAATACAAATACCTTAGATTGAAATCAGGGATTCTAATTTTAAATAGTCTGAGTTCAAACATAGAAAATAGTATTCCTTGAAAATGACTAAATAGATGCCTGGCATACAAACAGGAATCCTACAAAACATGTTGATGTAATAAATTAATAAATGCCTATCAAAGAAAGGGTTTTTTTAATAAATCATTTTATTGGGAACTCATACAACTCCCCTCAGAATCAATACATGTCAATTGTATGCAGACCACATTTGCACAATTTATTACCATCATCGCTCTCTAAACATCCTGCCTCCACTTAGGCTCCTAATACCAGCGCCCCATATTTCTCCTTCCTCCCCACTCCCTCTTCCCCATGAACCCTTAATAATTTACAAATTATTACTTTTTCATATTGCACACTGCCCAATGTGTCCCTTGACTCAATTCCTTTTTGTCCATACCCCAGAGAGGAGGTCATATGTAGATCCCTGCAACTGATTCTCCCTTTCCACTCCACCCTCCCTCCACCCTACCGGAATCGCCACTCCCACCACTGGTCCTGAAGGGATCATCTATCCTGAATTTCCCATGTTTCCAACTCTAGTATACATCCTCTGGTCTAGCTGGATTTGTCAGGTAGAAATGAGATCAGGATAGTGGGTGGGAGGCAGCATTTGAGAACTAGAGGAAAGTTGCATATTTGATTGAAGGGTTCATCTCCTCCCTGCACCCCTCTGTCAGGGGATGCCAAAGACAGTTTTACAGCAGTATATGTTTTAAATGTTGCATGTAACAACGTCCAATACCACATAATCAAGATATTTTTAATTATCATCTACTCAATATAACACAAAACAGTGACATTTAAAAAAAAATAAGGAAAGAGTTTCAAACTGTTAATTTATTGGGGAAAATAATTCAGTTATGAGGTTTCTATCAATGTAACAATTTTTCCATACATGAATTGAGTGAAAACAGGTTTGAAGGATATGGCTACTAAATTCTTCATAGTATATGACAATCAAGATTGTTTTCGCTGTTGTTAGGTGGCAGCAAGTGAAGTCAGCCCGGAATCACCACAAGTCCGTGTACACCAGAAGAAACATCACCAGGTCCCACACACCCCTGGAAGTTGCTCTCATGTGGGAGGCAATTGTGGGAGCCACTGTGCGACCCATCCTGCAGAGCACCTGCCTCTGTTACGCTGCCCCTCTCCATGACCAAGTGTGATGTCCTTTGCCAAAAACTCATCTCTCCTGAGAACATGTCCAAAGTATAGGAAATGATGTCTCTTTAGCATGGCTTTCACGAAGCATTTAGAGATTTCATCTACAATTTTAAGTTTCAAATAATAAAATGAAATATTATGCTTTAATCTTTTTTTCTACAAGCCAGTGTGTATCCTATTGCCTTGTACATAAGTAAGCATGCCAGGCCTTGCTGTCCTTCCAAAGAGAGCAGGAAAAGGGTTTCTACTTAATCTTCTCTAACACCCTGTCAAATCAAATCAAAGTACAATTGTGGATACAGAGATTAAAAAAAAAACACTGACCTAACAAACAAACCAACAAAAGATTCACTTCCTGAATGTGAGTAAAGAGATTGCTCCTCTTACGAAATCAGAGTAAGTGTTAACAGGTGGAAATAGATCCAAGGGGCTTTCCACAATTTGATGCATCCAAGATCTGATACCAGAAAGCAGTGATGAAAACCTTGGAATGCTTCTAGTGGATTTTAGCAAGTGAAAGAAATGTTAATTGCTGAAAAGTGGTGTCAAACCCAAACATGTAGTTGTCTAGGGTGCCAAATAGAGATTCTCTCAAAGCAATGGGAAAACAGATGAAGATTTGGCGGGGTGTGAATGAAGATTTTTCTGCATGCAAATGATTAGCAGTTCAGAGTGTAAGCAAAGTCTATTTTAGTTTGAACACATTCATGCAGTCATTTTATTTACAAGGGGCACTATTTATAAGGTCCTAACCAGAGAATGTGAGAAGGAAGTAGGTGAAATCATCAAAGAAAACCTGTGGGGGATACACTACAAAGTGTCCATAAAAAAGAATTGGAGATCAAGAGATAGCGGGGTACATTGCAATGGGGAAACAGTTCTTCAACACTGAGGAATTTGCATTCTCCTAGCCTTGATCATCAAGATGTTTTTAAAGATGGAATGATAAAAAAAAAAAAAGATTCTAAAGAACTCTATATTTAACTCGTCTCTAACTTCTTCCCAACTCACTTAGGCATCCTGATTCTTTCCTCTCATAGAAAAACAATGTATCATATTAAGCTATTTTTCTAAATCCTACAGTATTGTTGAAAAATCCTTGGTGGGGCTGGGAAGTTAGGCATTGCAGTACTAATCACAAGGACAGTGGTTTAAACCAACCATATTCTTGTCAGGGGGAAGATGTCTGTACCTAAAAAGATTTACAACCTCAGAAAGCCTATTCAGGGTCTCTGTGCATTGGCTTTCATTAGATGACAGTGGGTTTGGTTTTGTTAGTTTTCTTAAGAAGTAAAAGCAAACCATACATGAACATCTTTGAATACAATGCATCCAGTCCATTTATTTAGCACTAACAAGCATCATTTATATTTGAAACAATGACCTGCTAGAGGGAAAAAAATTCCCAAAGTTCGGCTATTTGAGTTAATAGATGATGACTTATTGTTGAAAGGATCATACCAACATTTATTTTTCCTTCATATCATGTACTACATTTAGCAATTACTGCATTTGTTTTGCTCATCACTCATAGCTATAGGAACTGGTACAATGGCTGATATGTAATTATCTCTCTCTCTCTCTCTCTGTACACACACACACACACACACACACACACACACACACACGAGGCCGAGTATCCATGAAATCCCTTTCCATCTGAGCAATGTATTTAAACTTTTTTACAAAACAGCCTTATCACCTTCAAAGTACTCTCCATTATACTTAATACATTTCTCAAATCTGCTACTTCATTCTTAGAAACATTTTTCAAACTCATCTGCTTGGATGGCTGACAACACCTCCCTCATTTTCATCTTCACCTCTTCTGAGTCATCGAATCACTGTCCTTTCATGTACGTCCCTCTTAATTCGCACAAACAAAAAGTCACATAAAGCGAGATCAGGTGAGTAAAGCGCACGGAGCAAGAGAGAGATGCTGCTTTTTGCCCAAAACTGCCACACTGAGATGCCTGTGAGCAGGTGCATTGTCGTGGTGGTAAAACCAGTCCCCCATCTGCCACAAACCAGGCATTTTTGTGACACACAGGTAATGCAATCTTTGCTGAACTTCTAAATTAAAAGCTTGATTAACAGTCTAACCTTGGGGAATGAACTCCAAATGCCCTATCCTTCACACAGCAAAGAAAACAAAAACAAATGAGCGTCTGTTTTGGGGGATGCCCCCTATTTTTAACAAAAGTTAGAAAACAGAGCATAACCTTTGAACATATAGTTGATGATTTCATATATTTCATGGCTATCCAAATCTAACTATGATTTACTTTAGATTTACTGTAAAAAAATGAGGAGATTAAAATACTTCTTCAAAACCTCATTATATTGCTATAATAAAAAAAGCCAAGGAATTCGTAATCCTCTTCCCAGAGTAAAATGACTCTAGAAGTTAAGTGCAAATAACTAAACCCATTACCTACCATACATTTAAAATGCTGGACTGTTTATTCTTTAAATGTGTCAATGATTTGATGATTTCCCATAGCAGTTGGATGAATGCCTATTGAAAAGGACAATCTAAAAGACAATAATTAAAATACATTTATTATTCCCAATTTTCTTTTTTATAAAAACTGCTCAGATACTCTGGTTCAGTGTTATCAATCACAGTCCAGAAAGCCCATGGGGCAATTCTGTCCTGTCCTATAGGCTAGCTATGAGTCAGCAGACTCAGAGGCAGTGGAGTTTTATATTTTTGTTCTGTGTGGGGTGGTTGGGTTGGTCTGGGTTGGTTTTTTTTTCCGATTCGGGGGTGGGGTGTTCAAGCACAAGCAGTCCTCCAAGTAACCTCCTAGGTTTTCAACACTTTAAAGAGAACTCGTGCAACAGATATACCTTATGCAACGTGTCGCTTTCTCCATTTATCATAATGTTATTCATGTTACAGTTGTGAGGATTTCTGTTTTCTTCACATTAAGTTATTCTCCATACTTATAACCCAGGCTGCAATTCTTGGTCTCCATTTGCACACGCTTCAGCAACAAGTTGGGCTGAGAACTGAAAGGCTGCAGTTCAACACCCCCCGCTGCTCTGTGGGAGGAGGCAGTGGCTTTCTACTCCCATAAAGATGTGCGTCTCTGGGACCCTCAGGCACTGTTGAACCCTGTCCCGTAGGGTCCCTGTGAGTCAGAATCAATTGGGGGGGGGGGGGGGGGGGGGAGTGAGTTTTGAGACTTTGTTTTAGAATCCTGTGCTTACTGCTGAAGAGAAAGGTAACAATGTTTATATCTTCTCCATCATGCCAATATGTACTAACACTTATTATTCCTAAATTTAGTATTCAGTAGCAAATGGTTTAATAGATGATCAAATTAACTTAGAGATAATTTACTTTTCAATTCCATGTTTTAACTCCTAATTTCATTATATCCTTTGTCTTCTTTCTATAAAGGTTAACTCTGTTTGACATCACAATAAATAAACCATTCGATCGTTTTCCCAATAATGAAAGCACCTAGATGACTGACTTTAAAGCTGAGAGTTGTTTCAAAGGTGATGGCTGATAGGGAATATTCACTATGTTTCATAACCATCACCACTATTTCCAAAAGGTTTTCATCATTTCCTTAAGCAGTACCTCCCTCTAGCACTCATAGACTTTTGTGTGTACACATTGATCTATCTATAGATCTCATCACTAGCTCATTTCACTTAACATCTTCAAGGTCCATTCTTACAGCAAAACACATATGAACTGAATCTCGGAACATATGTCAGAACTTAATCTTGCCCATGGCTGAATTCTTAACCCATTGGGTATGATACCATAGACTCAGTGGATGGATTGGGTGCTATTCATCTCTTATGGGGCTTGAATTGCTTTTAATCGTTACCTTTTGCTTTAATGACATGATTGGTTTTCATAGATCTATTTCTGTGCTCTTTCTTTTACTACACATTCACAATGTTACCATTGGCACTAATAGTTACTTTAAACCACATCTACAAAAGAGGAGATTTATACAGATTGAAATATTCATGACAAGTTTGTTAGTCTTTCAGTTTGATATTTCATAGCATGAGGCTATCTAAAATACAATCCACAAACATGATCAGACACCAGTATGGCCCTCCACCCCCCCAAAAAATCCCAGTATAAATTCTGATGAAATGTTTATTTTTAAGCTAGGGCCAATAAGACTCTGGCATCTTATAATATTACTGAGTGGGCCTCAATACCTACCTGACAGTAGAATATATAGCTATAAAATTTAACAAGTTGTAAGGCTCCTAACATAATTTAACTTGATGAATTAAAAAGGAATTTTCTGTCTATTCAGAAACATTCTACCTAGCACTAAAAGTATGGTTAAAGGGTTAGACATTTTGTTCAAATCGTACAATATACAGATGTGCATAAATTTATAGTCATTATTTCTATAATAAAATGATGCATTGCATTGGCTAAATCTGCTGCACAAGACCTCTTTATAATGTTAAAAAGCAAGAATTGTACTTTGAGAACTATCCTGCACCTGCTCAAGCCATGGCATTTTAATCATCACATGTGTATGAGAAAACTGAACAATGAATAAAGAAGAACAAAGAAGTGATGCCCTTTTAAATATGGTATTGTCAAAGAATACTAAATACAGCACAGCCTACCTGAAGAATGAATAAATTCGTCTTGGAAGAAATACAGCCAGAATGCTCCCTAAAGACAAGGCTGGTGATTCTTTATCACATATACTTTGGATATGATGTCAGAAGAAAACAGGCCCTAAAGGACATCATGGTTGGTACAGTAGAGGGACAGCAAAACAGGAATGTCCTCCAGGAGAGGGACTGAACAGGAACAGTGACTGTGCACTCAAAGAACACCGACAAGGATGGTGGTGCAGGACTAAGCAGTTTCATTCTGCTGTGCGCAGGGCGCTGTGCGTCAGAACTCTCTAGATAGCACCGGACAATAACCATTATATCATTGCTATGTATGCAAGAGCGAATGACAAGAAAGGGAAAAATGAAAAGACTGATTCATTAATACTATGTGCCCTAAAGTGATTTTATTACCTTCCATTGTATTTTAAATGAAATTAAAACCTTTCAATTACTATTTAATGGGAAGGCTAACTGAATATCTTATATGAATTTGTTTTTCATCATTATTCTCTAGACATTTATATCCTATTGAGCCCTGATGTCAGCTCCTCCCTCACCCCGGCCTCACCACCCTCATGACCCCTTGATAAATTATAACTATGTTCTTATCTTACACAGATCACTGTTTCCCTTCCCCCAGTTTCTGTTGTTTGCTTCCCCCACCCCCTGGGTGGCACAGTTATGTGTGGATCAAACCGATAGGTTTCCCCTTCCTTGCCATCTTCTCCCCACCTTCGCCGTTATCACTATTCCCATTTCTGCTACTGGATTCCCTATATCATGAGCTCTTATGTCTTCTCTATACCTGTGCACATGTTCCAGACTAGCCCAATGTGAAAGGCAGTACTGGAGTCATGATAGGGGAGGGCGAGGAAGCCTCAGAGAACGAATGGAGTATTGTGTGCTTGACTGCACCAACTGACTCATCCCTTCCCTGTGACCCCCTCAATGAGGGGATAGCCCATTCTCTACAGATGAGCCTTTGAACTCTGCTCCAACTCCGGGTTCTCAATATGGTTTTTTGTTTGGGTATGGTTTTTAGTATGGATCTTTTGATGCCTGTTACCTGGTCCCAGAGACACTTCATGATCACACAGGCTGATATTCATCTCTGCTAAATTTTAACTTCAAGCCTTTAAGACCCCAGACATATTATCTTGTGACAGCTGGTCACCATCTGCTTTCTTCACCACATTCGCTTATCATCTATTTTGTCATTGGCGATTGTGCTGTGTGTTAGTCTGGGTAGACTAAAGAAACAAATTCAGAGACATGCACATGGATATAAGGGAAAGGTCTATATCCAAGAGGAATGGAACATTGAGAAAGCATCCCAACACAGTCCAGTCCAAGGTCATAGGTCCAATATTAGCCCATATGTCTAAAACCAATCTACGAAGTCTCTTTCCAACTCTCGAAGCACATGCAATGACACCAGGAGAATCACAGGCCAGTGGATGCTAGTGGAGTCTTGTGTATCCAGAGGCAGAAGTATCCCAAAGCTGGCAGGGGTCTTCCCATGGCTCCTCATTTCCAGGGCTCAGAGTCCCTCAGCAGTATCCATTGGCAGTGACAGCATCAGTGCTGGTAGGGGTCTCCCTGTGGCCTCCCAAGCATATCAGCACTGGAAGGAGTCCCTGTGTGGCTTCTCCTGCTCAAGAGGTTTGGTTCCATCAGAGTAAGCCCATGTGACTTCCCCTCTGACTCCTCCGAGGTCCACAAATCAGGATCGATCTGCATGCTGTCATCTCATCTTGCTGGGAGGGTAAGATCACAGAATGCCAGCTTGATAAAACAAAGTCTTCTTGCATTGAGGGAGGGTATGAGCAGAGGCCTGAAGTCCGTCCACAACCTCAGTGTAATGCCACATAAATATATACACATGTACCACTTCCTCCTGCCCCACCATCATACTGCCCTACTTCCACCTCTTAGTACTACCTCTCAAATAGATTGCTGCTGCTCCATCACCTCCAGGATCTCTACATCCTCCTTGCTATTTGATTTTAATTCCCGAGTTGTTCCCCTGACTGTGGCATTGTTTGCTCACCACTCCCTTTCCTCACCTCCTCCTCTCCTCAAGTCCCTCAGAAACTTGCTTCCCATGCCTACCTTATATAAGTAGTCAACCCAACAATGAGACCAAATAAAGAGAAAACAAAAGATTGAAAAAAAAAACAAAAACAAACATACAAACTCTAGGTCTGTTTACTGACCTTTATGACTGCCTAGCCACTGGTCCTGGGGGAATTCCAGGAACCGCCTCTACTAACTTAAAGTCTATTTTGGGGACTCTTTGGGGGTTTGTGTTTTTTCTTTGCTCCCATTGCTATTCTGTTATGTTTCCGTCTTGGTTCGTCTGGTGTGTGTGTGTGTGTGTGTGTGTGTGTGTGTGTGTGTGTGTGTGTGTGTTTCCAGCAGGGGGGTATTCCAGACTGAATCAACGCCCCCCCCCACCTTGTCCCCAGTATTGTCCTCTGTCACAGCATGCTCAGTGAGAAGACAACATGTCTTGAGCTGTTGTCAGCCATGCAGTTCTCTCTGTGCCTTAACATATCTGTGCAGGGACCTTGTCCTCCAGGCTTGGTGTGCCAATGCGGACTCTACACTGTCCCTTTCTCTTTATCCTTGGTTCGTTTCTGTGTGGGCATGGTGTGCCAGCCCCTCTCCCCAACCCGTAAGTTTAGTGTTGGCCTCTGTAGCACGTACATCTAGGAAGAGAGCCATTCTGGCTCTGATTGGGGCAGCCCAATTTTTTCATGCATTCTCCATGTGGTACATTGCCCACCAGGTTTGGTGTGCGGTGGTGGGGTCTGCATGGACTCCCAGTTCTCTTTATTCTCTGGTCTGGCAGCAGAAGTGCGGGGCAGGTAATTCCACCTGAACGCCATCTGAACTCCTCTCCGCAAAAATGTGACCTTATTTTTTGTTTTTAACTCACTGCCATTGATTTCGTTGTCACTCGTAGCAAAACTATGGTCAGCTAATCTTGCATACAGCAACCCATCGCATAACCACGACACCGCCACGGCTCCAGAAGGGACAGTTTGGCATAAACAGCAAAAATGTTGAGTGTTTTAGAAATATGGCAAATGTAGTATTTGGGTTTCTTCATAACTGTCTTTTCTTAAAAATTATTTGAACCTCTTTAAGTGGCTTATTGCGTACATGAATCTGAGCATTCCAATCCAGACTAGAACGTTCTTTAGCATATTTAAAGTAAGATAATCACCTGTGTGTTTGGAAAGAGTCATGGTGGTGAAGTGGGTAAGTGTTGGACTGCTAACCCCAAGGTCGGTTATTGGCACCCATCCAAAGGACTTGGGGGAAAAGACCTAGCAGTCTGCGTCCACCAAGATTCCCCGGTGCCATGGGCTCCCCTCTGACCCATAAGACAGAGTAAAACTGCCCCAGAGGTTTTCAAAGCATGTAAATCTTTTTCAAAGCCTATTGCCACAACTTTCTCCCATAAAGCTGCTGGTGGGTTCAGTTTGCTGAACCAATCTTTCAGTTAGCAACTTTTTTTTTTTTTGGCATCACTGCTCTCCGGTGGTGGGAGTAGGAGGCCCAGCCCCACTGATGGAACTGAACCTCCGTCCCAGTGGGCCGCAGTCCCGCGCACAACCACTACGCCACCGGGGCTCAGCCCTCAGTTAGCAACTTAATCACTACCCTTCTAGGCTTCTTTGATAGAGATTACAGGCCAAATATAGCCATTATCCTATGGGCAGTCCCACTCTGTCATAAAAGGTCACTAGGGGCCAAAATTTACTCAATGCCACACAGAAACATGCTTAAAAATCAGGTCTAGGGCTGAGCCCTGGTGGCGTAAGTGGTTGAATGCGGGACTGCAGCCCATGGGCTTGGCTGTTCAAATCCAGCGGCGGTTCTCAGGAGCAGCACTGGGTAGCACCCACGACCACCAGAGGCAGTGGTACCCCAAAAAACAAAAACAACAATAACAACAACAACAAAATCAGGTCTAAATCAAGATAATTACATGACATCCTACTTAATCTGGTTGTCATAAATTGGAAATATGGATATTGACATTTAAAAAACATCTTAATTGCTTTTAAATGTTACAGAACCATTATGTACTAAGATAATGCAGTATCACAATGTACTCGAGAAGCCTATCTTTTAAAATATCAACACAGAAAGAACTTACTGCATTTACCTGTCCTAGAAAACTATTCATCTGAATCTCTGACAAGATCTTTCCATTTCTTTTTCTACTCTTTTTTTTTGTGTAGGCAGTTTTTTGTACCCTACTGGTTCACGGGCAATAAAGAAATATCTGCTACAGAAAGTCCCAGGACTGCCTGAAATTGTACTCACTATGAGGTGTTTGCATTTATGTCTTAATCAGGTCCTTTAAAAGGACATACACAACAGTAGGATAAAAATTTCAACAGTAACATCTATCATTTCATCAATATACATATGTGTTAATTTGTGAATTGCCTAAACATACATAAATCTATCATTTTCCTTATTCAGGGTCAACATATTGTTTATGTAAAATTAAAGCATATCCATAAAAACTTTTCCCCAACTGCTTAGCACACCTTAGCTTCAATGTGTAAAGCAGCGGATCTTAACATGTGCCAACATTTCTCAGGGAATTATCTGTGAAATGAAAGTCCAGTAATTGTTTTTGTTAGAACTTTACAGACAAATACACAGAATTGTTAGTAAACAACATGAATTAAAATTCCTGAAAGCTGTTTCTACTAGCTTATGAATTAACATTATAAATTACAAATCAACTGCCACATAGAGTTGTGACATTACCATTACTAAAGTAAAAGACCCAGAGACCATGGCTAATAGGCAATATGAGGGAATTACCTAATACTGCCTGTCTGATCCCATTATAGTAATGGACTACATTAATGCTTAAAAAAAAATTTCCTAATATCTGAGAGTTCTTCTGAAACCATAAACCTCCTCAGTTAGCTAATCTGTTTGAGAGAAACAAACAAAAACAAAAGCATAGTGTCACTTTTGCCAAATCAGAAATGCTTAACTATTTTGCGGGGGGTGGGGGGGGGGAGGAGAGAAGAAAAGAAGACAGAAAGGGAAAAGAAGAGAAACCATGGATTCTCTCTCTCTCTCTCTCTCTCTCTCTCTCTCTCTCTCTCTCTCTCTCTCCTCTCTCTCTCTGTTTATTCCTGTGAAAAATATTTTTCACTTACACAAATGTATGTTTTAGTGACCTTCTAGAATGCCTTCAGACTAAAGCAATGTATTTGAAGCTATATATTTTAAATAAAACAATAGCATTGAGGTGTAATTTGGGACCTTTAATTTCATACTTTAAAGTATATAAGTCAATAGTCAATAGTCACAGAGTTGTTAACTCATCATCACTATTTTAAAGTATTCTCATCATGAAAAATGAAGAAACCCTGAAACCCATAACAGGACCCCTAAGCAAGGTCAGCAGCTCTGGGAGAGAAAAATGAGGCTTTCTACTCTCCTAAAGAATTACAGTCTAAGCAACCCATAGGGACACTTATACCTGACCTATCAGGTCACTATGAGTGGGCGAGTGAGTACAGCCTTTAGCAGTCACACCCTCATTCTCTCCTTAAGGGAAAACAAGGTTATGCAAGTATGGTCCAGCTGGCAACCACAATCCGTGAGTTGTTGCTTTGTCTAGATTAAATTCCTAAAATGTTGATCTCTATTTACATTGACCATGAAGGCAACTTCTAGGGGAAAATTTCCTGAAACATTTCGTACAAGGGCAGAACCATGCCAGTAAGATGAATACATGTCATGTGAATGCAAGGAAAGCAGTAAGATCATAAATGCATGGTGGTTCTGGGTCCCCATTCATTGGACACCCACTAAGCTAGGCAGCCTAACCCTTCAATAAGCAGGTCCAATAACTGTCAATTCCAGAGTCTTCTGGGGGTTGTCATTTGTTCTCCCCTAATCTGGATATTTCAATATTTAAGTCCAAGGGAAACAAGCAATATTGAGGTAGGGCCCAGTTTGTTCATTGTGTTCTCCATGTCTAGTCCTCCTGGTGTGGTCTGAGGTGGGGGTGGGGGTCCACATTCCCCATAAGGACAGAGTCTAGGGTCATCTTAGTGCAGAGTCCATGGCACAAGCCACCAAAGATTACGCAGAAACGAATTCCAAAGTATCTAACCAAGAACTTAACACCAGGATTATTCTCCCATTGGGTTTTCTATAAATGTTGAGGGTTCCTTCGTGATGTGAAGTTGCTGTTCCCCAGTTACCCACCAACAGAAGCAGAAATGCCTCTTCTGGAATCTAGCTGTTCCCTTCTCTTGCTCTTAACTTGACTTTTTTTTTTTTTTTTTTTTGGTTTTTGAGGCATCACTGGTCTCCGGTGGTGGGAGTAGGAGGCCCAGCCCCACTGCTGGAATTGAACCTCCGTCCCAGTGGGCCACAGTCCCGCGCACAACCACTACGCCACCGGGGCTCAGCCCTTAACTTGACTTTCCAGTAAGTTTCTCTGCTGGTTCCTGTGGAACACCTGCTGATTGGTCACAACTTTGTCTCAGGGTTGTATGGCATTGTGGCAGTCAGGTACTTTGGTGTCAATTTCATGATTGGGAATGTAGGAGTGGAATCTAGCCAGTCAATCTGGAGATAGGCAATGAGACCTCTGTGTGAGCATGGTTTTCTCTGAGGATTTGGGGAAATCTCACAATATTTCCTTGGAAGACACTCGACTGACAAGACAAGATGGCAACATGCTGATAGACCCTGAGTCCTGGAAACTGTTGGAGCCAGAGGAGAAGCCTGATGGGTTCACCCTGAAGTAAACAGACCCCTGAAGCCGGAAAAGCCACAGAGAGACTCCTGCCAGTGTTAAGATGCTTGGAAGCAACAGAGAGGCCCTTGCTAGCGCTGAGATGCTTCTATCACCAGAGCTACACAAGACTCTGCACCCACTGGCTGGTGATTGTCCTGGCATTATGGCATGTACCTCCTGAAGCTGAAGAGGACTTATGGAATGGTATCAGACATATGGACTAATATCCGACTTGTGGACTTGGACTGAACTGGGTTGGGATGCTTTCTTAATGTTCCATTCCTCTTGTATATAAACCTTTGCCTTATATACATATGCATGTTTATGAATTTGTTTCGCTAGTCTACCCAAACTAACACAAGCATCAAATGGATTTCTTTTTCCCTCATTCTTGCCAACACTTACTGGTTTATTAATTTTTCTTTCAGCCACCCTAGTGGACGAGGGGTGGTTTTTCACTGTAGTTTTTAATCTATTTGCTTCCTAATGCTGTTCACCATTTCCCCATGCATTTATAAGCCTTTGTGTATTTTCTGTGGATAAATGTCTATTTAGACTTTCCATTTTTCATTTGGGTTTTTTTCTTTATTGCTAAGGTGTAAGAATTTTTGTTTTTTAAATTATTGATACAGGTCTAATTCTAGATATGATTTGCCAAACTAACCTCTATCTTGAGGGTTATTCTTCATTTTATGAATTGTACTTTACAGTCAGTTTTTAAGAAAATTATGATGAAACTAATGTTGACGTCTTACTTGTTTGTACTTACCATGTTTCGTTTTGATGATACATCTATGAAATGCCACTCAAGGTCATAAAGCTTTTGTGTTTTACTCAGAGTTTTCTAATTTTAGATGTCAAATATGGTCAGAGTGCATTTTCAATAAAATTTTGTACATAATGTAAAATAAGGGATCTTTATTTGATATTTGGCATGTGGACACCCAAGTGCTTCAACATCATTTATTGAGAAGATTTTTCCCCCACTGAATTCTCTTGAACACATTGTAAAATATCAATTACTTGTAAATGTGACATTTATTTGTGGACTCTCAACTCCACTCAATTGATTCATATGCCAAGCATTACGCTGGCCCAGCATTGTCTTTATTACTGTAATCTCTGCTAAGTTTTAACTCTTAAAAGTACAATTCAAGGGCTGAGCCCCAGTGGCGTAGAGGTTGAGTGCGGGACTGCGGCTCACGGCCTTGGCAGTTCAAATCCAGCAGCAGCTCTCCAGGAGCAAGGCTGGGTAGCTCCCATGACCACCAGAGGGCAGTAATGCCAAAAAAAAAGAACAATTCAAATGATGTATACAGTTTTACTATAACTTACAGAGGAGGGGGGATTATCAGAAGTATCTTTTCATTAGAGTTACAGACTCAGAAACCCACAGGGACAGTCCATCCTATCCAATAGGATAGAAGGATAAGTCAGAATCAACTCGATGGCAGAATTTTTATGAGAAAGATACAAAACCAAAAAGATATGTTTTTTTAAATGGAAGAGATAGATAAAGATGGGGATGAATAATAAAATAAAGTCAGTGAAAGCTGGGTTATTACAGGTTAATAGCTATGGGTAGGATGGGGTTAAAATAACTGACATCACCACCTCAAGGACATCATGAGTTCATTGCTCAAGGTTCCTAAGGCATGAATGGTGGGGACTGGATTTTAAGCCTTTTGTGTGGTAGAGTGAAATTTCTTAATATGACTCTTCTACCTAAGTCTCTGTAATCCTCCCCAAATGACTGAGGGGAGCTATGCAAATAATGTGTGTGTAACACTGAGAGGATTGATCAGTTTCTGTTGCCACTCCCTTTGCTAGGAGGGGGGTGAGTCCTTTTGAGTAGACATCTTTAAAGCTGTGGCAGAGAAGGGAGAACCCCGCCCCCAAGCCCCACCCCAGTCCTTGAAAGAGTACACTGAAGAATTGTCTGACGCAGCAGTAGCCAAAGGACCAGATGCACCGCAGACTATGGCACGGAGACTCGGGAGAGAAGTGCTGAGATGATGGGGTACCTTCTCCTTATCTGCCTGGGACTCTGGAACTGTGAAACAGAACAGGAGGGCGGGCTCATGGCCCATGGAGGCTAAGGCCAAGGACACATGTGGCTAAGAGACTGTGGGAGATGGAGATGCTGACTGTGGAGACCAGTGACTGTATTCTTACTGCTGGCTGATCTTGGCTTGTGGTAACATACTATCTTCCCTAATAAACTCCCTTAGTTGGGTGTATTGTCTGTGAGTTCTGTGTGGCCATGGCAACAAATTGTTGAACAGGTACCGATGTAGATGGGCGTGTAGAAGGATTGGTGTCAGATTAACTGCCTCATGGCAATTAGAAAGCCAGAGGGGTTCAGATATGGCCTCCCCATTGCTGTTTATTGCATTCTGACTCCAAATTATTCATTCTCTTCACCATCTGGCAATTCAGGAGCAAGTAGGGAGAGTGATGAGCTTAAATGTATCTCCAGAATTTCAAACGGCGTATAATTTACCCACTCTGTGTCCTAAAGTAGTGTCTTCAATTTTTCATTGAGCTGTACCTTGTAGCAGGAATGTGAGCTGTTATTTCAGAACTTCTAGAGTTCATAGCCAAGGATGTACACAATAAGTACAATACATATATGTGATTTATGTTCACAGTAAGTATAATACATATATATGAATTATAGATAGATCTATATTGTACATAGATGTGAGTTTTAATCCAACTTATGAATTCTAAACTGTGATATGACTATGAAGTCATCATGATTCCTTTCATTCATTTAATTCAAGAAATTTGTATGCACTTCATAGATTCATTTATTTACCAAATGTTTCTTCCTGCCTCCCATATCCTCTAGCTCAGTGAGGCAGCATCTTTGGCGTACCCGAGTGAGGCACGCAGCTTGGTCCCTCTTCCAGTGAATGCCCCTCTCTCCTACCTCTCCCCTGGCTTATCCACCCTGGACATTCTCTGTTTGGACCAGTTGCCCTGGTACTGACTGGTTAGCTCACTTCTGAAGCTTAAAATGGCACAGTCTGGATGATGAATTAAATGGCTCCTGCTTATAACAAGTTCAAAATTCATTTCAGTCGACAATGTCTATTAATTACACAACTAAGTACACAAAATGCTGTGAGAAGAGCTGGCGTCACTGAAATCCACATGTGCTAATTAAAATCATGACTATATTCAGTAAGTTCATACATTTTTTAGACTATTTGAATAAACATACTGTGCTATGCAAGGGTTCTGATATTTTAATAGAATACAATGCTGTACAAAGAATAGAAAGAGAAGAAAAAGCCAGAAGTAGCAGTACAGCAGCACACGTAGGAGTTCAGGGTGCCCCAGGTCAGTTCATCTGGGTTTGAAAAATGGTTCCATCCTTTACCAGTCACGTACATTTGGATGTTTTAATGAACCTCCTCTCAATTTTCTCAAGGGCAAAATCTGAGTAGTAACAATTGCTAAAGTCAAAATCTACTGAAAATAGCGGGGGGGGGGGGGTAGCATAAAAAAACTCAAACCAAACTCACCTCCATCGAGTTAGTGCCAAGTCAGAACAACCTTCTAGGACAGGACAGACCTGGAGCACTGTGTGTCTGAGACTGCATCTCTTCACAGGACGACAAAGTCCCACCCTTTCTCCCGAGAAGGAGTGGTCCTGAACTGTGACCTGCAACTTAGCAGCCCATCTTGCTACCACACACCACTCGGGTCCAAAGGTAGCCTAGGGGAGTGGTAATACTAATATGAAACAGAACAGAAATGCCTTCCTACAGCCCCTGGGGCCTTCAATGTACCAATAATTAGTACTAAGTTTTCTGAGACCCTCTTACCCTATTTGTGATGTTAAAATAGCAAAACCTACTTTGTGGATCGGTGAGGTTATGAAGCAAAAGTTATAAAGGCTACTATGGTGCTTCCTATGGGATAGACATTAGTGACTGGTGACACAGCAGACACATATTGAACAAGGCCAGCAGCTCAAAATAGCCAGCCGCTCCACAGGAGAAAGCCGGGCCTTCTCCTCCTGCAGAGGCACAATCTCAGAAGCCCACAGGGGCTGTTCTGTCCCGTCCCGCGAGAGCGCCAGCAGTTGGAATTGATTCATGGCAGTGCGTTTGATTTTTTATACTATGGAGAACAAGGGCCCTATAAATATAAAATATCCTTTGCAAATATGATTTATCATATTCTCACTCTGAATTATGAACCTGCTGATTATTTGCTTGTTTTTTTTTAAGATTGTTATTAGTCCTCATTAGAATGTTGTCCACCTGCCAAGAAATGATAACTTTGATATGGATTTGAAAGCATTAAGGGACCATCTTGGATAGCTCTTTGGGGCCCAAGCCAACCATCGCATTATAACCACATCATCTCATGGATTTAATTTTACCCTGTGTCTATTCGAATCAAAAGAATCCTAATAAAACACTGCTAGGACAAAGGTCTATAAGACAGAGATTACTTCTTTTTGGGATATCAAAATTACAAGAACACTCCAGATTCCTCTAGATAGGCATATGAACACATGACTCAAAAAAATAAACCACATTAAACCCTGTAAATGGACAACTCCCATTCACATTTTTTGCTGTCTTTAGATCAGCAGTCAACCTGTGGGTCATGACCCGTTTGGGGGTCCAATGACTCTTTCACAGAGGGCACCGTATCAAACAATAGCAAAATGACAGTTATGAAGAAGCAGTGAAAATAATTTTGTGGCTAGGGTGTCATCTTAACATGAGGAACTGTTAAGCAGAGTGGCACATTCACCTTAGTATGAAATACTTCATTCCCTTAAAATAAGGGAATGAAAGAATGGGAAAGGGGGCAGTGATGCAGCCCAAAGATGAAGAAGAATGGGAAAGGATACTTGTTAGACAGAAAGCATAAGGTATTTTTCCCTAACTCCTCCTCTACTATCCATACAAGCTTCTTTATAAATACTTCCACCTGATAAGATTAAGTAAAATCTTATCTCTACTCAGAAAAAAAGCCAAGCTCACTGCCATTGAGTGAATTCCAATGCTTAAGGACCCGAGTACAGTTCAGGGTAGAACTGCCAGTGCAGGTTTCCAAGACTCCACGTGTTCATGGGAGTAGAAAAGTTGTCTTTCTTCAGAGGTGGTGGCTGATGGCTTCAATCCACGTAAACCTCACACTTGGCAGTCCAATTCATAACCGCTAAGCCACCTACTAATATTCCTGGGAGAATCATTGCGATACCTGCATTTCATCACTGACTGTATACTGCTGAAACTATATTATCTACCCTTATAACCTAACTACAATTGTCCACGGACGACAATGACCAAAAAACAAACGCTAGCATTCTAATGACCTCATTGAATCATTCATTCACTTACACTCTTGCAGCATCTGACCATGACTATTCCTTTAAATTCTCTATCCTCTAACATCGTTAGAATCATTCTATCCACATTCTTCTCCTCTAAGGCAGGAAAGTATAAGGACCACCTCCTTTGCTTTGTTGTGGGAACAGGGGCAGACAATGCAAAGAAATTACGAAAGTGCTTTTTGTCAGTGATTCAGGAAAATAGCTTTAGATAACCAGTACAGTTACCATCACGAACTGGTCAGTAAAACAAGACGGAAGAAAAATTTTCAAAATCAAACTTAGTAAGTAAAAGATATATATTTTTGGCAGAGTGTACAACAGCACATACTATACAGTTTTAAAGAATGTTTTCTAAGCTATGCTCAGTTTTAGCATAAAATTCCTAAGTCATGAAAATTAGATCCTAAATGTTTTGTATAGTAACAGTTAGGCTTTTTGAAAATTTCCCTCTATTTTGCAGGGCCTATCTATTTTGAGAGCCTCATGCTAAACTCTAAATATCACATGCCACCCACATCTGAGTATGTGGCATGTGGATGTGAGTGCATTCTCTAGTGATATCATGCAGCAAGTACAATACTAACCAGCAAACAATCCAATGTAGCATCTACAGAAAGTCCCTGATTTACCACGCTGATGAAAGATGCGAACACCGCCCAGGAAAAACCACCAAGAACAGCTACAGGATTAGAGGATCCAGCAATCACAAAAATGCTCTCTCACTCCCTAAAATCAAGGCAGGGCTTTACCTTCCTCGGATCTTTCAGTCTGTGACACAACAGCTAAGAATTAAGCTCTCATCGTCCCTAAAATAAGCAGGCACTCACCTTCTTATCACAAATCCTTCCATTGTCTTATCTTTCCATATTGCCCCAAATAATTTTCTCTATAAATCTTTACATCTTGAAATCGATGAGCCTTTCTCAGCACAGTCAGAAGACTCTCACTGCCATTCACTGCCATTGAGTTGGTTCTGACTCAAAGGAACCCTGAACAGGGCTGGTGAGACAGAAAATCTTTAAAGGAGCAGACAGGCTCATCTTTCTTCCTGGAAGAAGCGGGTGGGTTTGAACAAATGCCTACCCCACAGCACGAACAACTAGTTTACCAGTCACTAGATTACCTGCATCCCATGAAAATATACATAATACTAAAGAATGCCTGCCACACCTGGTTAAGAACTCAGTAGTTCATTGAAAGGTGAGCCGTTTGAATATGCCAACTGGCTCACTTGCTGTCTGCTTCTAAACAGATTCCCGTAGGAAAGAAAAGAAAACAGTAAGAAGTTGTGTTAGTACAGGCTGACAAATTCACAGACACATATATGAGTATAACAAAGAGCTTTATAAAAGTAAAAAGGAAGAGCTTTATATAGAAAGCAATTTGTATACTGAGAAAATACCCCAGCCCTATTCAGATCAAGTATGTAGGTCTGATATTAGTTCCATATGTCTGAACAACACATGCAATGATGCCAAATGCAGGGAGATCACAGGCCAGTGGGTGAAAAGTCTCGCGGATCCAGTAACAGTGGAAACGTTTCAGTGCTGGTGTGGGTTCCACATGGCTCCTCCAGCACCAGGGCTCTGGCTCCATCACTGTGTCTCCGTGTGGCTCGTTGATAGGAATGTCTCACAGAGCGATAAGCAGAGAGTCCATGTGTAGCTGGTGTCCAGTGAGCTACTTATCTCCGTGGTGCCTCCAAATAAGGTCATTAAGCTGCGGCCTGATCAACAGGCTAGACTCCACCCCTTCACAAGTTGACAAGAGATTATGTCACTGCCACAGAGGTCATACGACTCTCTTGCATGAGGTTGCTATAGTTCAGAAGTGGATTCAATCGCAACTAACAACATAACGAACTGAATAATGTTCTAGGGGAGAAACACCTCAAACTCACAGCCACTGAGTCAATGCCAACTTACAGCGACCTTGTGGGGCAGAGGTACAACTGTGTGTTTCTGTGACTAGACCAAGTTACAGTACTCGAAAGCCTCATCTTTCTACCTCGGAGCCGCTGGTGGTTTTGAACTGCTGACCTTGCAGTTAGCAATCCAACACAACCATTATGCCACTAGAGCTCCTTAGGGGAGAAAAGGGACCTCAGATTCACAAGTATAAAATAAAGCCACAATTATTGTTTTAAACACGACAAAGACAAAACCAAGCCCAAATCAGTTCATCCAGAGTTGGGAGACCATCCACAGGAGGCCATCACAGAGTTACAGAAAGTCACTTAGATAGGACACGAAATACAAGGGAAAGTCACAGAAACATGATTCGTGGCAGACTGGTCTATGAACGATATGAGCGGTGCTGGTGGGATTACGGAAGAGGAGAAGAGGCTATAATCGAAACAGTTTACAAGAAGGATGCAGGATCGTCTAAACAACTCAGTCAAGGTATAACTATGTGGGGCCAGGGATCCCCACGTCTGTCGAAGGCACAACCAGGCAAGTGCCTAAGGGCTAGGCTGCTCCTCCCTGGGCTGACTTAGAGAGCACTTTCCAACACAGTTTGCCTTCGGGCAAAGCTAACTGCATTACTGATTAATGGTTAGAAAGAACCGGATAAATTCAGAACCTCTGTGAACAAGCTGGAAATTTGGTTTAAGGCTATTATTGTAAACCTCTCACTTGTAAAACTTTATGCTCAGCGCTAAGGCTCTGATACAGGGGTGCTCAATACGTCAATCACCATCTATAGGGTGATCGCAAATGTTGTGTGGGCCGATCACGTGGCATTAGAGAAATCGACGAGAGCACCCTGTCGGAAGCGGCGGGTGAGCCCAGTGAGTGTCCTTGAACACCAAGTGGGGGTTGAGCTGCCATGGTGGTGGAGGTGTGGTCAGTGATGAGGCTTCTGGTCAAGGGCAGCGTGGCAGGGGCGTCGTCTACGTGGTGCCTTCCCATCAGGTGCTAGGGCCCAGCCACAAGAGCCAGGCTGTCTTTCAAAAAGCCCAGGAGGTGGTCCCCCAGCCACGTATCAGTTCAGCTGAGTCAGCAAACAGGCCTCCAGATGCCACAGCTACCACCCCCTCCGAAGGTGAACTTATCCTTCCGTGCCTCCTGGAATTCAGATGTCCTCAATTTGATGTCAGCGCTAGTGGCAGCCCCCTCCAAGGTCTGCGACTACTACAAGGAGAGCTGGAACTATACCAGGAAGGAGCCAAAGAGCATTCCAAGTAGCAGGTTGGATGAAGACACCTGTCCTGGCTAGGCCCTGGGGGCAGGGACAATTTTGTCCTTGACAGGGACAACGTCCCACCCCACGCCAAGGGCAGCTCACAGACTGGACGGCCTAATAAAGGGCTTTGGAAAGCTTGCCTAAAAAAATTGACGTGAGTCTAACATCAATTCATCAATTCCTGCACTTAAATAGTATACAGAGCAGCCGATCAGATGCAATCTAAGTGTCAAACACATGCGCAAACAACTGCACTAACTGCAGCAAAACGACAAGATAAGTTATTACCAATTTTTAGACCTTGGAGTTTTTTTCTCTTAAAAGTAAGAAAGGGTATTAAAATGAGTGGGAAAACAGGATCAACTAAGAACACAAAAATGTATCACTTTCTTACAGAATGGGAGGTTTTGACACTCCAAGCTGACATTCATTCAGCTGTAGTGCAGGGCGCACGAACAGTTCAGGAACTCCTCACAGAGGGAAAGTACCCCAACAGGAGAAAATGTGTTACCTCCTTGATTATATTATTTAGCTCTACACCTTTATGTGAGTCAACCTCTTCTCACGTAAAGATCATTAAGTCCAAGTACCATGCCACCATGACTGATGACCATTTGGAAGTGTGCTTGAGGCTGGCAGTCGTCAGCACTACTGTCATCGGGCCTCTGTATCCCTGGCTCATTCCATTCAGTGCAAGTCATCAGAGTAAACTCAAGCAATGACAAAAAATATACATAGGTAATTGTGTTGTGTTCTGCAATATGGACTCATGCGGTTATGCAAGGTACTTATAAAGTACCTTACATTGTACTTGTACATTGTACTTATAAAGAATTCTCAATGCATTTATGAATAAATGTCATAAATAAAATATTTTTCATTTTTGCAATTGATAGATCATTTTGACTTGCTTATTCTATAAATAGTTCACATGCTGAAAAAGCGTGAACACCCCTGCTCTCATACAATACTTATAGTCATTAGACATTACTCCTTCTAAGCAGGTATGTCCCTGCCTATCAGTTGTATGCTTTGGCTAAAAAAACAAACAAACAAAAACTATTGGTTTTCTCACAGCCAAACCCAAACTAAACTCACTCCTATGGAGTCAGTGACCCACCCACAGCAATCCCCCAGGGCAGAGAGGAACTGCCCCCATGAGTTTCTGAGAGGTTAACGCTTCAGGAGTAGAAAGTCCCAGCTTCCTCCTGTGCAGCAACTGCAGTTCCGAAGTGCTGCCCTTGCAGTAAGCAGCTGCAAATGTAAGAGCAAGACAACATCCATCTGTTTATAAAATGCAGAAGAAACGCACACTGAGATTGCCCTTTACACGTCTCTACATCTCCCTGCACGGTGAAGAAGGAAACACTGGCTGATGGGGAATGAGCATTCTTAATGAGGGTCGGGGGGGTGGCCTTTTTGGAACTCTCACCTGCTAAAGTGGAGAAGACTTCAAAATCGGCATCCCTACAAAACTACAGAGTAGAAAAGTTTATAGGATTGGTTCAGGGCCCTAATGAAAGCGTTAACCTGATGCTAATCAAAATAGAAATGTAACATTTAAATGTAAATTCAAAATTTAGTTTGTCAGAAATCCAAACTGTAACAGCCCCTCCCTTGCAATAAAAATTCCTTTGAAACTTCATCAGTAGAGATGTTCTAATTCTGGAAGGCAGAAAACAAAGCCCTAAACATAAGTCGGCCAGCCCAGAGCAGTACTCACTGAGCTAAACAACAGAACAGGAGAGTGCAGGTAAGCCCTAGAGAAATAAGGGCACCGGTAATTGTGATCATTGTAAAACCTGCTTTTGTCACATTGGGGCATCAATTGTTTCCCATCGTTTGGAGTTAAAACTTGCTTGATTACCACTGGATTTGTGAAGCAGTCTGGATGCAGCAAGCCCCACAATTTCCTTTTTTCTCACCCTTGCAAAATATAATTAGAGTTTCCATCTCATCACTGTCTTGGACTGAAACAATGCTCACAGCAACAAGACCAGGTTGGCCAAAGCAGTGTTCCTGACTACTGGATCCGATGATTATTTTCATTGCTGTCAAGTCTGTTGGGAATCTTAGGGACCTTATTTACAACAGAACAAAACACTACCTGGTCCTGCATGTCCTCACCAATGTTATGCTTGAGCCCACTGTTACTGCCACTGTGTAAACCCGCAGTTGTGTTCAGAGTGCTTGCAGCGCCGACAGGCTCGTCTTCCAGCACTACATCTGACAATGTTCCACTGCTACTCCTGAGCCTCTCAGTGTTTCATGTCTCACAAGTGGACAGCGTGTCCTTCTTCTTAGTCTGTTCTTAGTCTTGAAGTACTGCTGAATCCTGCTGCCCTTAGGTGACCCTGCTGCCATTTGAAATACTAACGACACAGCGGCCAGCATCACAGCAACACCCAAACCAGGACAGTAGAGCAAATTGTCAGACAAGTGGTGGCACTCTACCCTGTAACCCAATTTCCACTCAAGCGAGGTCAGACATGTGCCTGAGGGCTAGATTACCCCTTCCAGGATTGAACTGGTGGTCACAGCAAACAAACTGCCTCAGCACAAAGTTTGTATGTAGCCCAAACCAGGCAGGGAGAACACCGTGGAGGCAAAGTGTAAGCCAAGATTCAAAATGGACTTGGGCTCCTGTAAACCTTAATCTTCCAAAAGCAGCATGAAGAATTAAAGTTCTAATCAGCCCCTATGTGGTCACCGCTCCATTCATTTATGCTCTCAATTTTGCAGTTCCTGTTGTGCCACTCCACAGAGGAGAACTTACAAACTGCTGAGAATGAATTCCCTATTTCTTGATGCCCGATTTTATGTACTTTGACTATTATTTCTTTAAAGCGTTCCCTCTTTGGCCAATCAATGAATATTATTACATTTATTTTTTTTTTGCCAGGCCAATCTTTTAAATTCATTCTTCCTTTATTAAATCTAGTGTAAGCATCCTGCTACTGTAAGAATTTACTTTTAATGGAAAATCATGAGACGCACTGAAAATTGTAATGTCTTTATTATGACCACGTTGAGTTGCTTAAAAGCAACCTTAAACACTAGTATTTCCAATAATGAAGAACTGAATATGAATATGCAGACCTGGGAATAATAGGAACATTTTAATTAACATATTTTTATGAGAGACACTATTAAAAATATTCTAAAATCTTTAGGGAAAGCTCTTGAATTAAGGTAGCACTCAAAGCTTACTGCTACAGAAATGCTCAGGGTTTTCTAACACTGTAACTTTTTACACCTCATCTTTCTCATGAGGAGGTAATAGAACTTAAACTAAAATTATTTCATATACGTTACTGTAAAGGTATGCTAACAATAAATACTGGTCTCAATTCCATGTGATTGGTGTCTTAGATGGAACAACAGGCTTAGAACCAGAGAAGTCACCATGTGCAGATATATAGACCAGCAACAAAGGAACACCTCAGATTGCCAGCATTTACTGGGACGCAGGAGGGAGGCTTAGAACAGCTTTTCTCTTGACTCCCTCAAAAAAGACTGATACAATCAATATACGTATTTGGATTTCAAGCCTGCAGAACTGCAAGAAAATTAATTTCAACTCTTTAAATTTTTTCTGGTATATTGGGATGGTAACTCAAGAAAGTAAGGACAACACAATAGTCTGAAACAAACAAAACAATGCAAACCTGTCTAGCCCCTTTTGGGTCAATCGATGCTCACTGACATTTGTGCAATGTCTTTTTATAATTCATACTCAAAGTAAGAGTAGTATTTTAGATTATAATGCACATTGTTATTAGTTGATTAGTTTTACAAGGGGGTACCACTGCTCCCCCCCAAAAAAAACAGGGGAAAAAAGCTCCACTGGGCGGAGCTTTCATGGTACGCATCCAGAAACTCGCTGAGTTAGTGCACCCATTGGCATCACCTAGGAAGGTTCTCTCTGGTCACAGTGAATCTTTTTCATAATAGCCATCTTGCTCAAACCTCGTTTTTTGTGATGGCTGATTTAAGAAAATAGTGTGTGGCTGTTAAATTTTGTTTCCCATTTGGGAAAAATGCCACAGAACCTGTTGCGATGTTGAACACAGCTTATAAGCACAGGGCTGTGGGAAAAACTCAAGTATACAAGTGGTTTTCTCATTTCAAAAAGGGTGAACTGTCGATTGATGACAAACCTCTTTCTGCCAGTCTGTCAACTTCCTGTACAGATGAAAATGTCCATCAGGTCGGACTGGTCATCAAGCTTTCCATTTAGAGGTTCTGAAAAGATTGCACAACAGTGTGCGGCAAGAAAGGCCTGATTTGTTGCAGATGGGGGACTGATTTTGCCACCGTGATGCACCTGCTCACGCAGTCGTCTCAGTGAGCCTGTTTTTTGGCAAAAAACTGCATGCCTCTCTTGCCCCATGCACCTTAGTCACCTTAGTCACTCCATGCGACTTCTTTTTGTTTCCACAAATACAGAAGGACATAAAGGACAGTGATTTGATGACTTAGAAGAGGTGAAGAAAAAAATGAGGGAAGCGTTGTCAACCATCCAAACAGATGAGTTTGAAAAAGAATGGGAAAAGTTCCCAAGAATGGAATCACAGATTTGTCAAATGTATTGAATGTAATGGATAGCACTTTGAAGGAGATAAGGTTATTTTGTTTTAAAAAGTGTTAAATACATAGCTTTGAAAAATAAATCCAGCTTTTCTGAGAGGGGGTACCCCTCACATATGTGATGTTTATTATAGTGTAAAGGAACATACATAAACAGACTGGTACAATAAATCAGCATTTACTTAGAACCTGCCTATAAAAATTATTTATTTGTCCTTCATTAAAACCCACATGGATCATAAAAAAGAATTACTTTGAAGGTTTTTTTCTATCTTTACAGAAAATAATTTTATGTTAAATAAAAAAATATGCCTGACGACTGATATTCAATGTAAGTTGGATGGCAAACTTTTGATTAAAATAGGTACCATCTGCCTCTCCTATTTGTAACTAGGAATAATTTCCGTTAAGGTAAACATCTAAATGAAATATTTCCTTAAGTTATTCATCATTTTTACCTACATAAATATTGAGAGAAGGATTTTCCTTCATAGCAACCACCCTGCAAAGCACGTCCAAGAAAACATAGAACTAACCCAGCAGTAAAAGCACCTTCTAGGAAATAAAACTGGCAAGATTTAGTGAAGAGTCAGGATGTCGGAGGGAAAGCAAACTGTCATTTAAGAGAAGGAGCTGCATTTTTAACAGTCTTTTTGAGATCACCTTGGCACACGTGTTCATGGTGGGGGTGGGGGTGCTTCTGTACCAATGTCAAGAATCTCTTAAATTTTAAAGAGCTCTTTCTTAGCTGCTCCACTGTTGTCTCCAGAGAGGCTGATTACATATTTATTGAAAGAAAGAGGATTAAGCCAACCCCATAAAGTTCTCAAGGAATACACTGCATGTTAGGATTGCGAATAAAAATTATACCTTAGCTTCGCTTTACTGACAAAAAGGATTTTAGTGAGAGAGGAGTTGACCCAAAGGATGTATTTCTTTTTCAATGCTGTATCTGGGAGCCTGAATAGCGCTTCACTCTGTTCTTTACACTAAGGAAGGCCAGTAAGCGGCTGGCAGAAGGGGATAGCTGAATATTCTACCGTCTTACCTTACAGTCAGAATATTCGCTTATAAAACTGGAGTGATCTTGCAAATAAAAATGTGGAAAACAAAGTTTTGAAAGAAACAATGCTTGGATCACTAGGTCATTTGTTGCCATTAATTAGCAAAGGAATTTAGAGTTGGAAGAAAGTTCATAGACTTAATGCTTCTCAGACATGGGTAGTAAATCTCCCTGACCCTTACTTTCAAGCTTGGGACTTTGGAACAGAGTTTTTAATGCAAAACAAAACACAGAAAGGTGCTCTAATTTAAGAAAATCACGCGTGTGTGAGGATACTGGGAACTCATGGGACCTCGTCAAGGACTATGAAGCAGTACTGAGAAACACCCCAGCACCAGCCCATTGGACTTAGTACTACTGCCTTCACCAGCTAGACTTGCGGAAGGCTCTTTTGCTAACAAGCATTTGGACACCACATACGATATGAGAACCTCTGCAGAGGCTGTCACCGCACATGGAATGCATCCGCTACCATCATTACCAGAATGGATTCTGTTGTGCCTAGTGAAGTGGGGCTTGGGACATTGGCTTGACAGTCACCTGTCTGTGACCTGGATGCAAAAAGGGCTGAAGAAGCACGTTTCTGCCTCTGGCTCTACGACATGACTCACCTGGAAGAGTTCCCTAGATACTTGTAACTGGAAGGAAATAGCAAAGGTAATGGAGAGAGCAGAGCATCATCATGGATTTTTGGTGGCAAAATGATCACATGTTCGGCTGCAAACCACCCAAGTCAGCAGTTCCAAACCACCATCGACTCTGCTAGAGAAAGATGGACTTTCTAGTGCCATAAAAGTTACAGTACAGGAACCCCACAGGGACAGTTCTATCTCGTCCTACAGTTGATTCAAAAACAGGAGGATCTGCTCAGGGGTATCTGAGAAATAGTTGCTATAGTGGACTCATCTGCTGTCACTGCCTCCTCCCTGGCTCCCCTGACCTTTTCAGTATTCCCCCAAAATGCAAAACACTTGCCACCTAGGACTTCTACCCGTGAGGCTCCCCCTGCCTGGATTACTACACCCCTCCATTTCCACCAGTCTGAATCCTTCTTTGTCCTCAGGCCTCAGAGGTTGCTTTCTTAGAGAACAGTTTTCAGATTAGCCTGTCATGGACACCCTTTCTCACACACCAGCCTCATTCCACCTGGTCAGTTCATTTGCTGGATGGCTCCCGGCACTATCTGATGCTGTATGTTTTCTGCCTCAGTCACCAGTTATGGGCCCAGGGATCTTATCGTTATAATTAAGGCTACTTGGCACACAGTTCTCTCCCAAGTCACGACTGCATAACGAATGAGCCATTGATTCAATTGAGCAGGTCCATTTACTAAATATGGAGCGTAAGAAAAAAAATCTGTGATTTATCTATGATCATACAGTAAATTAGTAACTACAGAGAAAATCTGTGATTCTCAACCATTCAATTTGAGACTCCAGCAGTATGCGCTGTTTCTTAAAGTAAAGAAGGCAGCAAGGTAGAGTAGAAAGATGACTGATTAGTAAAAAAAAAAAGCACAAATCCTGTAATCATACACTTCTGAATGCAAATTAACATAAACCTTGGGCTTTTTCAGAAAATTAAATGCAACCATTCACATAAAGAACCTTGTGAAACATCCAACAAGTACAGATACTTAGGTATTGAAAGTTAAATATGCAGTAAAATATCAAGTTAAATCTAAGAGCCCTCATTATTAATTGAGAGTATTCATTCTTTTACACAACCAAAATTTATTGGCAGTCAGCTATATGCTGGGCATGGGCTATAAAAAGTAAACCAAACGCACTTGCCACCAAATCAGTATAGCCTCATAGAACCCTGTATAGGATTTCCAAGGCTTTGCAAATCTTTTAGGGAACCAACAGCTTCATTGTTCTCAAAAGAAGTGTCAATTGGCTTAGAACTGGCAACCTTGTGGTTTGCAGTCCAATACTTCACCAGCTGCACAAACATGTGCTACATACACAAGCCAAAATCTCTAAATTCCTTTCTATCACTTCTAAAAGAGCATTTCAATCTCTTACCTTGAGTTCCAAAGATAATCTTGCTACTTGAACCTAAAGACAATTGGCTAATGGTGTTCTTTAATATATTTCAGTCTTGAGAAGAGACCAGGTGAGGAAGAAGTTTGTCCCTACCTCTTTCAA
This sequence comes from Nesogale talazaci, assembly GCA_004026705.1. Classification (NCBI taxonomy): domain Eukaryota; kingdom Metazoa; phylum Chordata; class Mammalia; order Afrosoricida; family Tenrecidae; genus Nesogale; species Nesogale talazaci. The sequence continues at coordinate 45,474 of PVJH01012485.1, forward strand.
AAATGCAAGAATGCTAAGGCTAAAAATGATTGATTTCCTTTCATTGTCTTGTCTTGCTGCTTCCTCCCAAACAGAAAAACTGTATCCATTATACTGCTTCCCTAATCATGCATGGCTTAGTTTTACAGTAGAATCTATCATGCTTAAAATATGTACATGTGTATTAAGCATGAATTCATCAAAGCTCAATCGGCCATTTCCTTTTTAATTTTCCATTTATATTGGATATTTTAAAACAAACTGGCAAGTTTTATCACGGAAACTGTGCATTTTGTCTTTGTCCAGGCCTGGAATGCCTTCAACCTGCCCTTTGGTGATCTAGCTCATTCTCCCAGTAGCATCTTTTCTTCCCTTCAATTACTTCCTATACAGTGACGGGACTTTCTACATTGTTTCCATTACAGCTTTCAGCAAATTGCTTTTTAATAAGCTTCTCTCTTGCTAGACTTTGCTTCGGAAGGTCAGGCTTTGATCTTTGAATCCCACACGATTGTTTCCCCTTTAGCAAACATGCTTTGTCCTAAATTTTGGGATAGTTTAAGATGTAAAGGAAAAAAAACAGGAAATGCTTCAGTAGCTGCACAAAAACTCAGTTATCCTGGACTGCAGAAGAAGCTGCGACATGAAGAGAGCACTTTTTTTTTACATTTTTTTCTTTTCTTTTCATTTTTTAGTTATTTATCATTTTATTGGGTGCTCTTATAGATATCATATCCATCTTTTAGTTACATCAAGCACTACTGTACATTTATTGAGAGCACGTTTTTGATAGAGCCTGTGAGACAGGCAAGTTCCTCCAGAGGTTCTCATCCTCAGCGGCAAGGCAGAGCCACTAGAAAACTTGCTGTTGCCGTTGTTACTGTTCATTCTCAGGCCTGGGCACCAATCCCAGAGAAGCCATCTATTTCTTTTTTTTTTTTTCCCAATGATTGCATTGGGGGCTCTTACAGCTCTTAGAACATTCAATACATCATTTGTATCAAGCATATTTGTACACATGTTGACATATTCATTTCCAAATATTTCCAACTTGAGCCCTTGGTATAAGCTTCTCTTTCCCCCACCCTTTTTTTTTTAAATAAATCATTTTATTGGGTGCTCATACAACTCCCATCACGATCCATACATACATCAACTGTATGCAGGTCACATCTGCACACTTGTTGCTGTCATCACTCTCAAAACATTCTCCCTCCACTTAGGCCCCCAGTACCAGCATCCTTATTTTTCTTTCCTGTCCCCTCTTGCTTCCCCATCAACCCTTAATAATTTACAAATTGTTATTACTTTTCATATCTTTTGTGGGCGGGCATCACTGCCCTCTGGTGGTCATGGGAGCTACCCAGCCTTGCTCCCGGAGAGCTGCTGCTGGATTTGAACTGCCAAGCCAATGGGCTGCAGTCCCACACTCAACCACTATGCCACCGGGGCTCAATCTTAAAAGCTTGAGTAAACAAGCAGCCATCCAGCTCAGAAGCAACAAAACCCACATGGAAGAAGCACACTAGCCTGTGTGACCAAGAGGTATTGAAGGAAACCGGTGCCAGGTATCAAAGAACCAAAATTTTATCATTATAAATGAGGGGGAAATACAGATTGGGGATTCAAAGCCCATCAATAGGTGAAGTGACATCCTCTTACAGAGGGGTTGCAGGGAGGAGATGAGCCAATCAAGATACAGTGTATTAACAATGAAATATGCAACTTTCCTCTAGTTCGCAAATGCTTCCTCCGACCCACTATCATGATCCCAATTCTACCAGACAAATCCAACTAAACCAGAGGATGGGCACTGGAGTAGGAAACATGGGGAATTCAGGATAGATGACCCCTTCAGGACCAGTGGTGGAAGTGGAGAATCCAGAGGGTAGGGTGGAAAGGGAGAACCAGTTGCAGTGATCTACATATGACCTCCTCTCTGGGGTAAGGACAACAAGGAAGTGAGTGAAGGGACTTATTGGACAGTGTACGATATGAAAACAGAATCCATATATTTCAAAACACTTTTCCTCATTAATTCAACCTGTAGCCAGATTGAGAAACAACCTATCTTAAGTGATAAGGTACCTGTATAAATATGCTCGCTGGTGATAATTTTCCTACTGTATAAAACTGTTTATCTGCATAGGTGTTTTCAAGACAAGATGAAACAATTAAATTAAAACACCAAATGCATTCTAAGTGACCAACAGTGCTATTGAAAAGTTTTATTGGGCTGAGCCCGGGTGGCGTAAGTGGTTGAGTGCGGGACTGAGGCCCGCGGGCTTGGCGGTTCAAATCCAGCGGTGGCACTGGGTAGCGTCCACGACCACCAGAGACAGTGATGCCCACAAACCGCCCCCCCCCCCAAAAATGAAAAGTTTTATTGATGTTTTTGTTTTGCTTTGAAGTAATATGTGATAGGCAAAAAGGCAGGGAAAAGCATCAAGAAAACCTTTATGGACATTCTTCTGAAGCCATCTTCCTCCAAGTTAGATGGCTCTCAGACGGGCAGAGCCTCAACTGTCAGAACATTTAAATAGGACAGGGAGTTCACAGGGTTAGGGTGGAGTCACTAGAGCAAGCGGCTGGCCTTTAAGGAATGTGGTCTAAATGTCCTTTGATTAATTCAGCGGTCCCTGCAGCTGAGCCTTGAGTACAGGGAGTCCCCCGCCTGTGTAGGACAGACACAGCTTTGTATAGGGACAGTCCAAAGGGTGACTACTGGGGACTAAGCTGCTTATTACAGAACAACGAGTGGTCACATCAGAACTGCAGCTGGTCTTAAGGAGAGCTCTATGAGAATCATCTGGTTTCAAACTGTTGTTCACAGGCCTGAGGGCAAAGGTTTTAAACAAAATGCAGAGTGCCAGCACCATCATTAAAATTCAAGAGGACACTTGATAACTGTAAAATCACTTGCTTTCCAGATTGGCTTCTTCTGACAGACAGCCTTTCTGCGACCTTGGGAATCTAGAAGTAACTCTTCACAGACACTACAGATTCAAGAAGTAGCTTTCCTTTCTTTCCTTCCATTGATTGTTTGTACCTTACTACATTAAGATTAGGCGACTGCAAGTGTGATTAGAAGAAAGAAAATAGAGTTTACTAATTAAGAGACAGCATACATAATTAGCTCTGCCTTTGAGGTAGAAAGGAGCCAAAGCAAAGAATTCATCCTGGCTTCCCCTACACTAATTACTACTATTTATTTAGTAATAGATAAGTATCTGTTCTCAAAATATAACCACCTGCTGGAGCAGCTTGACTTTTAAGATTAAAAATGCAAATTTTATATGCTTGTTATCACTTTATTTTAAGTTTCACTGGGTTTTAATCCACATATCATACAACTCAATAGTTTAATCATCTCAAAAAGAGTTGTATGAACTTTACCACAATCAATTTTAGAATGTTTTCTTCTTTCTTGTACTCCGTGTTATTCGATCCCCATTCCCCCGTAACCTCCCTTCAACCCCCCACAAAACCATTAATATAGGTACTATCTGTATAGATTCACTCATCCTGTATTTCATAGTTGGAAAAACACACGTAATCAAAACACTGAAACAAAAAGCTAACAACAGTAACAAAACCCTCATTTGAACAGAAAGCAGAAAGTATTAAAACTAGAACAACTTTAAAATGGGCCTAACGGGAGATCAAATAAGAAGAAGAACCCACTTTCTAATACACTACATCATTATCAAGGCTATTCACATTGCAGGTCTATGTTCAGAGGGGATTTATCTGAGTCTTAATCTACATAGATTTCCTCTTCAGATGTTTTTGTGTTGTTGCTGTTCAAAACACTTTATTAAGAACTAATCCAGAAGTCATAGGATTACATAGCTCTGTCATGTTAAACAGTGTTGTATAATCACTGCTACAATGTTTCAAAACATATTCTTCCTAGTCTGCTTGACATCAGCCCCCTTTCCCCTCGAACCCCCACCTCCCCTACTGTGCCCTGCAGGAACACTCCCTCTAGTTCTTGTCTCTATAGATACACCCATCTTGGGTGTCATATACTAAAAAACATAGAAAAATGCATACCGGTGAGAGTCAAGAAGATTAGCTTGTCAGTGCTTTTATCCCATATGTGACATATTGAACCATATAATTTAAGAAATGAGTTATCTTTATTTATTTAAGTTATTAAAGATACTCATTGATGGGCTGAGCCCCGGTGGCGTAAGTGCTTCAGTGTGGAACTGCAGCTCACGGGCTTGGCGGTTCAAATCCAGCTGTGGCTCTCAGAAGCGGCACTGGGTGGTGCCCATGACCACCAGAGGCAGTGATGTCCACCACAAAAAAAAAAAAAAAAAAGATATAGATACTCATCAAATTGAAGTGAAGAAAAGTAAGGAGAGTTTCACATCTTACTTCCATTTTGTGCCTTAATCTTTTCATAAAAGCACGCATTATTTTCAGAAATGAACAAAAAAAGTGCTTTAACATTATAGAACAACATTTTTTTTTTCAATTGAGGCACAAGAATTTTCTTTGCAAGACATCAGTCTGCAGGTAGCCAGGTTGCATTAGGAGGAACCACTTGCCCGTGCGCTAAAGGCTTAAGCTCATTTAGAGTCTTAATCTTTATGTAAATAAATTATGTAAATCAAATATAAGCAGTAGGTTGGACCTTAAGGATCCTATAAGCATCTAGTTCTTATTTGCAAAATATGAGGGGAAGTACCCCACCCTCCCCCAAAAAAAACCCAGACTTGTGCTGGGCAGAGCAGAACTTTCATAGTGTGCATTTTTCCCACTAGGCCAGCATCCAGCAACTCACTCCAAGTCAGTGTACTGACTTCGCCTGGAAGGTTCTCTCTGGCCACATGAATTTTTTCATACAAGCAGTTTCACTCTGATCTTGTCTCTTCTGTGGGTCAATTTAAGAGGCAGGTGTCTATAAAATGTTGATTCCTGCTTGTGAAAAAATGCCACAGAAACTGTTGCGGTGGTAAACACAGCTTGCCAAGACAGCACTATGGAAAAAATTCAAGTGTATGAGTGGTTTTCTTATTTCAAAAAAGGCTGATTGATGACAAACATCATTCTGGACATTCTCCAAACTTCCTGAACAGATGAAAATGTTGACTTGTAGTACATTAGAAACTCGCTCCACCAGGTAAGACTGTTAACCAAACTTCTATTAGAGATTCTGAAAAGATTGTGAACTGGTGTGAGACCAAAAAAAGGCTGGGGGTGGCGGGGGGCACCTGACATCACTCCTTGCAATTTCTTTTTGTTTCTGTGAATGAAGACGTACATGAAAGGACAGTGAATTGGCAAGGTAGAAGAGGTAAAGAAATAAACATGAGAGGTCCTGTCAGCATCCAAACAAATGAGTTTGGAAACTGTTTCCAAGAATGGAATCCCAGATTTGACAAATGTAGTAAGTATGATGGAAATTACTTTGAAGTGATAAGGTTGTTTTGTTAAAAAGTTAAAAAACGGGCTGAGCCCCAGTGGCGTAGTGCTTGTGCGTGGGACTGCAGTCCACTGGGTTGGAGGTTCAAATCCAGCAGCAAGACTGGGCCTCCTACTCCCACCACCAGAGGGCAGTGATGCCCAAAACAAAAACAAACAAAAAAAAGTTAAAAACATAGCTTTGGAAAAAAATACCAGTTTGGGGTGGTTCCCTCTTGTATGCCTTCCTTTCCCAAATGGTTCAAACTAAAATGAATATCTGGTTTCTATCCAATGTATTATTCCTCTTATAATCATCTCAAAATTTTTAAAAATATAATTTTATCGGGGTCTCTTACATCTCTTATAACAATCCATACATCAGTTGTTTCAAGTATATTTGTACATATGTTGCCATCATCATTTTCTCAACATTTACTTTCTATTTGAGCGCTTGGTATCAGCTCCTCTAAGACTTCTATTTTTTTTATCATTTTATTAGGGGGTCATACAACTCTTAGCACAATCCATCCATACATCCATTGTATGCAAAACATATTTGTATCTTTGATGCCATCATCATTCTCAAAATATTTTCTTTCCACATAAGCCCCTGGATATTGGCCTTTCCTTTTTCTACCTCTTCACTGCTCCCCTGTCCCTCAGAGGCCCTTATAATTTATAGACTATTAAATTTTGTCTTATCCATCACTGTCCGATGTCTCCCTTCACCCACTTCCCAGTTGATCCTTATAATCAGTTCCCCCTTTCTATCCACCTTCCCTATGTCACCACTCTACCCACTGGTCCTAAAGGCATCATCTCTACATTTATTCAGACAAGTATAGAAGTAATTAAATTTATGTACAATCAGGATTTTCTCAGCCACAATTAGCATTATGTAACCCAGAAATGCTGCAAAATAATATAGATGGATAACCAAAAAATAATGGCTTGATAATGAGTTCAAATATTTTCCTTTCTTCTAAATATGCAGTGTACTTTTTCCTCAACTCACACTAATGGACTTTAGTAATATTCTAAATATAATACAACCATTATGACTGATATCTTTCCACCCTTTGTCCAGAAAAAAATAGTATTAGAATCTACCCAAAAACATTCTAAAGAAAAACTAGAAGTTCTGTCATATTTATTCCTCTTAGTTATCCTCCATGCTCTGTTCCGGCATCTTTCAATTTCACCCTCTTGTATATAACACATCTTAGAATCAGATAAAACTTCTGTTTCTCCATTTCTATCTACCCACTCGAGTCTATGTGCTTCACTTACTGCAACAATATACAAAGTGAGAGAATGCCCTGTCTAAAGCCCCAAATCTTTAATATAGCACACAAGAGCTTTCAAAACTAGGTCCTTACCTATCCAAAATTATCTCAAGAGCAGAGTCCTCCATTCATACCAGATGATTTTTATATCTCCATTCTAAATATAGGGTAATTGCTCACATTAGGTTACTTTACCTATTCCTATCTGCTTACGGAGGACTGTCCCTCACTTTATGAGAGGTACTTTTAAATTATCTGAGAGCTTCACAAATAGACACAACATTTCCACAAGACCCCCCAGAGGTGCCTCAGAAGCACATAAAGTTGGCATGAGTAAGAAGCAAATTGTAGGTAAGGTTCTTCTTTTCTATCCCTAGTGACTGGCACAGAGCCTAGGGCATAAATGTTCATTTATGTTCAGAGAATAAATAGATGGTAGAAAAAGTGGCCTTTGACTAGATAATGAAGTGGTTACTGGAGCTTACAACCATTTTCCTAAGAGAAGATCAAAGGAGCTAGTATTTTTTTACCCAGAAACATTTACTCTAATGCTCTCAGAAAAAGTTTGGCATCAATAAAAATGTCATTATGCTAAATAGATGTTTTTAACATCTGCAAGTTTCCATCTTCTATGAACAAAATCAGTTTGTGATAATTGGAAGAAGTAATACATTCTTCTTAAAAGGTTTATGATTAAAATAAAAGTAATAACTTATTATCATGAAGAAAACAAAAGAATAAATAAAATTATGAATCTCAACACTAAAAATTAAAAATCTCAAAAAATAATCATTGACAATATTTTGGTTATGGTCTCAAAATGAAAATTTTAAATATAGGTCATATCACATGCAGAAAAAGAGCAATATTGTAAAGTCTATGTTCAGCTATATTTAATATTTAAGAATGTTTAGAAGATAAAATAGCAATCTCGATTTATAATCATATGAAGTGTTTTTTAAAATGTGAATTGCTGGTTTCCAAGATGATGGAATTGAAGCACTCCTTCGATAGTGGACCCTGCAATACTCCTCTTGACCCCTCTCAGTGAGAGCCGTGCAGGAAACTGAGTACCTCTTCCCACAGGTAATGTTTTCAAGTCACTATGGCACAATGGCCCCAAAGTGGAGGTTGTTAAGATATTTATTTTGGCTGCGTAAAAGATAGCATTAGGTATTATTCCAAAATGGAAGGAGTTGCCATCTACAAATAGATTTTGAATAACTAGTCTTAGTTATGCGGTGATCACTGTGCATCAGAAATGATGTTGAAAGAGATCATTTGGAAGTTCTGTCTCAACTTTGAGACTCAACAACTGTATAATTAAAGAATGTTACAACTAAATTACACAGGAGAGACACAAGAGAATAGCTACCTGGGAAGATGGTTCTGTTGCTGAATGAGCATGCTGTGTGTAGGTTGAGGTGGAAGGGGGGAGGAGGTGGCGGTTGTACAGCAACAGGGGGCAGAAAGCAACCCTTACAGCTAGCGAATGCTTTCCACAGTTACTTGGGGAAACCATTCCCAGAAAAGATTAGCAGTCAAAAATAAATAAATAAAGATTAGCAGTCAGCTAACTTTCCGAGTTTTAAAGGTAATTGCGTACTTCAAAATGACTTCTCTGGCAACATTAGCCTAGAGCAAGTAAAGCTAGACTCTGTCTGAAAGGGTGTGAAAGAACCCTTGGCAATCTTTGTTATACCTGAACCACTGCAGCCAGCCGGGGTCTGAGCTGAGGTCTCTGAGGAATTGTGGAAATACCTGTCATCTTATTTCTCCTCACTGCCCTCAATTCGATTCATAAGGGCAGCAACCCTGTAGGGCAGGGTAGAATTGACAGGGGGGATGGGGGGGAGGCGGTAACCAAAGACTGGAACCCTTTAGGGAAGTAGAAGTCTTTGCCCTTCCCTTACAGAGCAGCAGCTGACTTTGAACTGCTTGCCATGTTGTTAGCAGACCAACACACAGCCATTACTCCACCAAGGCACCGTCTTACAAATGCACTTGACTAGGTGAAGGTCAAATAACTATCCTACAACTCCCATCATTCTCAACTTTCAGTGTTGTGCTTGGAGAAAGGTCCCTCTACGATTGTAAAGTGTCTTTAGATCAAAATATTACCTTTTTAGTAAATCACAGCAGATACCTAACATTATATATATATATATATATATATATATGTATGTCAAAATAATTCCATTTTAAAAGTAGACTGACATTTAAACTGGATCTACAATAATGCTCCCTTCTAATGTTCTTCTCACAGTTATTACTCAATTCCCTGTTTGGCATGGCAATCAGTGATTACTTAAGTAAAAATGCCTTCCAAAAAGACATCATATTTTCAAACACAGTTCTTGTGTTATGAATCCTTCATTCGCACACCAATGAGTTTACACACCCATGTCAGTTAAGCATTCAATTGTTAACCAAAAAACCTTGACAGTCCAAACCCAACCAGTAGCTTTGGGGAAGGAAGGGCTAACAGACAACTTCGGTAAAAAGTGCAGCCAGAAGCCCACAGGAGCAGCTCCACAGGGTCCATGGGAGTCCTTATCTCCCAACAACAGACTTGGAGAGAAACGACATTTTAATGGTCTTGCATGTTTATTAGTATTCAAAAGGTGTAAATACTAATTAGAGAAAATATGCTACTTATTTCTTTATTAAATGTCATATACAATCAAAGTGATGTCTTTATGGCTGACTGACCTAAGCAGTAAAAATGAAAATATTACAATATTTGTCTTTTTAGAATGCTCTTTCTTTCTAAAAGGATTTTTTAAAATTTGTTTATTTTCCTGAATCAACATATCATATTCTTGCTTGTCATAATACTCATGGCTTAGTGACTCTTAATTGATAATATTCTTGCTGTGTGAAAATATACATCAATCCTTACTGTGTAACTATCAAAACCTAAAATTGCACGTTCAGTTGTTTATAGACATGCAGCAGATGTAGAAAGATAATGTCACGCGTAACTATCAAATCATCAAAATGATTTGGGATATTTTTTATGTTCTTTTTCTTCTTTGTTTTCCAGTTTTCTCTAATGCATAAGAAGAGAAAGAGAAAAGTTACTTAAAAACATACCTGGAGTCCCCGTTGCCTGTAGAATAAAGCAAGTTTGCGCGCATGCATGCACACACACACACACACACACACATTTACAAATATTCCATCCAAGAGTTTGATAATCAACAGCTCTGACAATTCAACCAGTCTCAAGACTATACATACCATTTATATTCTGAAGAATCTTCAATATCTACCTCTATATTTTTGGCCCGGGCATATCTCATAAACTGAGATATTTAAAAGATATCTCAAGCTTAACAGATTTAAAATCAAATTCCTAATCTTCTTCCCAGTTTTTCTGCAATTCCAGATCTGTTCTTCCACTTGCTAAACTTGGGCTAATACTCTATCAGGATCTCCTTATCTCCTTTGCCAAAAATTCCCAGAATCCCAACACTTTCTCTACCTTTGTTGACAGGGTCACCCTTATCAACTTCCACACACTCTATCCTACAAAAATAACCACCAGAGTAATACTTTTCCAATGGCTTTGCATTCCACACTGAATGTAACCTATATGTGGCCATCCGGTGTCTTCTCGTCTCATGGGACTACTTCTCTGATATCATTTCCTACTTTTCTCCTGCTTGACTACTCAGTGCAGCTGCTTGGACACCTTGACAGACAGACAGACACACACACACACACACACACACTCCCATTTACACATATTCAGTCCAAGAGGTTGGTCTAGTTCCTTCATTTCTTTCCCGTATCCCTGCCCTGGAATAGCAGCTTATCAGACAGAATCCTTACCATTTCAGAAGACAATGGGCGTTTTGCTAAAATTAGGATAGTTGGAGGAGAACTGAACAAAGGACTATTCGAAGGATGTGGAAAGGCCAAAGGGATAATGCTCAAGTTCAAGATAATAACGAGAGTGGCTGTCATCTATAAGCCCGAAGGGACGAGAGGGTAGAGAGAACGAGTAACAACGCTCAGTAAGGAGGACTGCCTCAGAGAAGCCCTGCTGGGAGGGCAGTTGTCAAAGAAGAAAATTGAAGGAAAGAATAACCTGAACTCATACTGCTCCCTTCTTAGGTCTCCTCCCAGGAGGCCCTACTAGTATAGCCCATTCAGGGGTTAGGGCAGATGGAGAGGGAAAACAAATAAGCCTGAAAAGATATTCCAAAGATATCCAGCCCAGTACCTACTTGAACGCTCTCCAGTTCCCTTTGCTGATTTATTTTTTTCCATGACAACAAATCAAGCATTGTCATCAAATCAATGCCTACTCATTGGTACCCCATGCAGCTTCTGAGACTACATTTGAACAGGAGCAGATAGCCGCAACTTTCTCTTGAAGAGAGCTGCTGTGTTGAACCAAGACCTTGTATGTAGCAACCCAATGGCTAACCCACAGCTCTACTCGGACTCATTCACATGTAATTATCTGAAATGTTATATGTTTTACATAGTCTAATTATTATATTGTTGAAACCTTATTATTTGTCTCCCTATAGCACAGCTGAACGAATTGCCAGGACTCTTCTATCCAGTCTTTCTAACTCCCACCAAATGAATGGATGGGAATATGCAAGTAAGGTGTATTCTCATAAAGGATTCGTTTGCTTGCCATTCTGATGAGTACAGAGTGAGCTATCTCAGAAGCAGGAAGGGAGATGCTTATGATCCATAAGAAAGGAGCTCTTCAAAGAGATTCTGTCAAAGATCCAAGATCTCTGCAGTGGTGGGTCCCCTGCAGTGGTGACTCAAGCAGTCAGTTAGGAGACAGAGTGGCGGGAATCTTGTTCCATGGAATAAATGCCTTTGGGCAAGAGGCTGGCTTGCAGAGGGATGTGTCCTTTGGGTATTCATCAACACTTTAGGAGCTTTGTAATGGGGAAGAAAGCAACAGAGTTCATGGGTAAGAACTGGAAGAATAGAGAGATGAGTCTGTGCACATGGTTGAGAAGTCCTTATGTATAAGAGAACCATATCCTAACATTTCTCTTCCTGACTTACTGGCTGTTAACTGCTCTACTAAACTCATCCAAACACTCAAAACCATTGAGTCAATTCCAATTTATAATGACCTTGAAGGATAGAGTGGGCCCCAGGAATTGCTGTGACAATTACTCCATATGGAAGGAGGAAGGCACACCTTTTTCCCTCAAACTAGCTGGTGACTTCAAATCCAGGAGCTTGTGAGTAGTCACCCAATGCATAACTACTAAGCCACCACAGTGCATAACTGTGGGTGTTGTCTATGAGTTCTGTTTGGGCAATGAAATGGATTATTGGATCCAGCAGAGAAATAGAGCTTTATGAGAGAGAAGATTTGAAGGAAGGCACGTCTGACATCTGCCTCATAGGACTCATCCTTGAAAAGATGTCAAGATAGATTCTCCTTCCATCTTGTGTAGATAGTGTAGATAAAAGAGATCAGACATGACCCCAGTACCATTTCCTCACTCCCTGTAGACTGTTGGCACCGTACGGGATTTGACTGCTAGTTTTCTGCTCTCTCTCAGACATCTATAATAATAACTGATACCTGATACAGTATCTGTTGTTGTTCATATGACTATTAAATACGGCTTTTACAAACTCAGATTGGAATATATTATTAACAAAAACACCAGTGATGAGGAGGAGGTGAATTAGAAAGTCAGAAGGCAATCAGTAGCTCAAAACAGAGTCTACTGTTGCTTACAGGAGCCTGATAAGAATGGTAAGTTGTGCGAGGTGTTTGTACAGCTGAAAATCATCTATCACATTCACCAGGATTTGTTCTTGTTGCTATTAGCTGCAATTGAGTTGGTCCCCAATGCATGTTGACTCTATCTATGCACAATGGAATAAAACTGTGCTCAGGCCAACATCATTCCCATGATAATTAATAGATCGAAGATTATATGAAAGCAGGTAAGCGAATAGATTAAATTGCAGGTAATTTACAATGAGTTAATTCAAGATTCCCTAAATACTTTTTATCACAAAAAAGGTGGAATGGGAAGTCATTCATGTTATTCCAAAGGGCAAAGGAATATGAAATGTTAGAATGTATATCCAACCTACTCCACTGTATTCATCATGAATAAAAATGTTTATATAAAAGGCCTTCCAGTGACACTTTATATTGCTGACATAAGGCTACTAAAAGAAAGCTCTTTACAGAATGACAGTACAAATTCTGGTTCCTTGGTTTTAATTGTAACAGTTGGGGATTATTTTAGTGCAGTAATCAGAAAAAAAACTCCTTTTGTTATAATTTCTTAGATTCCCCAAAAGTGGTAAAAATAAAAGATAAAACAATGGCAGGGAGGGACAAACATCTGCTGTATTTGTGAAAACTGAGAATTACACTGGTGAAGAATTTATTAGCAAGTAATATATTTGCTGATTCTAGTAACACTTTTTAGGTTTCTCTGGATATAGAACACAAATGAGCAATCAGTATATCCTCAGGAGAAACAGAAGTGGAAAATACCTCCTTAGAAAAGATCTGATACATCCACTCCCCAGCTCATTGAGGGCAATCTCATTCACTGATAATCCCTATCTTCATTTTCTTGAAATGGAAGATGTGGATGAACGAGCTGAGGGGTGACAAAGTATGGCAATGTATACATTTAGTTACGATGGGGCTTTTAAGTTTTGCTCTACTTTTCTCCCAAGAAAAGCTCATACAAAATAAATTCCCTCCTGGGGGGGGGGGGGGGAAAGCTCATACAATATCAAAACCCCAAAGCAAACTAATTGTCATTGAGTACATCTTGACTCCTAGTGGCCCTCTATAACAGAGAACCATCCCTGTAGGTTTCTGAAATCATAAATCCTTACCAGAGTGGATGGTCTCCTCTTCCTCCACAAAGTGGCTGATGGTTTTGAACTGCTGACCTGATGGTTAGCAGCCATGGGTAGCCCATTATGCCACCAGGACTCTTCATCCAGTAAAGGAGAAGCCATATAATCCATTTTCATACTATTATACATCTTTTTCCTATGCTTACTCTCCCACATAAGAAAATACACAAATAACCCCAGGAAAGAATCTGCATGGTCCTGAGGGAAAACAGTTTGCTACCATTGGTTCTCAGTCTCATTGGGTTGCCTACTTAGGAGCATAGTACAGGCGTTGTGAACTCTGAAACCTGAACAATTCAAATGCCTCCCACGGGGCTGGAGCTGGGGGTGAATTTGAAAATATTACAATCTTAGATAATTTGACAATTATTACAACATTCAGGGTAATGACAGGTTTCCAATAGCGACTACACACATTTCTGTATATTCTCTTTGGTGTCTTGTTTCCTTTTGTTTTGCCCTATGCATTTTGCTTACCTCTTACATTTCAAGCATGTTATAATGTGTTCTATAAAAAGACTGGAAGGATAATTCAATATTTTTCTCTATCGGGGTCATCAAAGTTTATGTTGCTACTCTTGCTACTGTTTATAATAACTCATAGGTCAGAAATGTTTAAGCTTCTAATTTCATAGTGTTAGTATTCTGTACATTTGTAGAATCTACTTAATTTTGAGAAAACTTTTATTTAGCTTTAAGGAATCCTGGTCATGCAGCACTTTACTACTGAGCTGCTAATCAACAGATCAGTGGTTCAATCCCACCAGCTGCCCCAAGAAAGAGAAATTGGGCCGTCTGCTTCCATCAATGGAATTTCTCTTCTGTTCACTTGAGTTGCTTTGAGTCTGAATGTACTTGATGACAATGGGATTGTAATTTGTTGTTGTTCTTTTATAAGACAGGAAAAAGTTGTTTGTTTGTTTGTTTGCTTTTGGGGGGGGTCATCACTGCCCTGGTGGGAGTAGGAAGTCCAGACTTGGTCCTAGAGAGCTGCTGCTGGATTTGAACCGCCAGACCTGTGGGCCGCAGTCCCGCAAACAACCTCTATGCCACTGGGGCTCAGCCCAGGAAAAAGATTTTCAAAAACAAATTTCTCTCGTGTTTTGAAACGTATTTTTTCACTACTCACATCATTTTTGAGGGGCAGGTGCTCAAGGAGGCGTGGTTGTCACAGTACCCAGGTTCAGTGGTAGCAGAAGGGTCCCTAGAAGTCACAACTCTGCCAGGACAATAAAAATGCTCATACACCAAAGTGGCTACGAATCATTGAAATATTAGGAAGAACTACGTGAAATTACCAGTGTTCGAATAATGTTGACCTTCAATTTTCACATGGTTCACACATATCAAACTCACTACTAAAGAGCCCTATCCAGTGTTAAAGGCAAACACAGCACTTTAAGGACTAATGTGCACCTGACCCAAGCCACAGTGTACCCATTTATCTCATATGCATGTGACAGCTCAATACAGACGGCTGGGGGTGGGGGCGGGGTGATACATTTGAATTACGGTGTTGGTGAAGAATACTGAAAGAACCACTGAGCTGTAAGCAACTCTAAGATCCTTCGAGCCATAATTCCTTATGTGATTGTGTCAGCCTAGGTAGACTAAGAAACAAATCCATGGATACACGTATGTGAATAAGAAACAGATTTATATGCAAGAGCAATTGAACATTGAGAAAACATCCCAGCCCAGTCTGAATCAAGTCTATAAGTCTGATATTAGCTCCTATGTTAGACAGCAATGTATAAAAAAGTCCTCTTTAAAATCAAGAAACACAAGCAGTGACACTGAATTTTGTAGGTCACTGGTCTGTGAATGGAAAATCTTTGGATCCAGTGGCATTGGAAACATTTCAGCGCTGGCAGGGGTCTCTGTATGGCTTCTCAGCACCCAGGGCTGCATTGGGGTGGGTCCATGTGTCTGGTCAGCTGCTATGTCTCCCACGGTGTGACACAGAGTCTCCCACCTCCAAAGAGGAAGTACCACATTTCCCAGAAATCTCAGAAGACCATGTCCATACAGAGGCCTCATTGGCTATGATCTGATTGACCAGCTAGACTCAACCCTGACACTCTTAATCCTCAAACCGACAATTACATAACTACCAGTGATGCTTTCTAAATCCTAGCTTTTATGCTTATGGTTAAAATCCCACTTTGGAAGAGTTCTATTAGAGGATTAATGAGAGTTATATTCTGTTTCTCCACCTTAGCAGAAGATAGGATTCATGTCACCACTTTTGTTCTTTGAAGGTATAGTTAGCTAAAAAAAAAACAAAAAAAAAAAAAACCCACCATCATGTAAGAAGGAGCCATCTCCTGGAAGACAGCGGGAGCCCAGTGTTCCTTTGTGGAACTACATAGAAAAGTAGCTTCCAGAGAACTTCCCTATATAAAATTGAGGGATGGAGGGCAGGGGTCACTAAACAGAATGCTTAGGTTAGAGGAATATAGAAGATCAAAGACACACATCTGACTTGAACAGTTAAAACTTTTTCAGTAGATCCCCCTATGATACAGGCTAGACTGGATCTGGTTTCCAAAACTGTCTGTGTTCTCAGTTTGTATTGTTTGGTTTAGTTTGGTTTCTGTACGTTCATAGTAGAGTATATCTTCAAGATATTACGTTATTGGAGGTGACCCTCCTGAAGCTGTGTTACATGTCTTTCTACTCTTTAGTATATGAAATCCAGAATTGATGAACCTAAAGGGACAGCAAATAGAATAAGGGGTTCAGGGGGAGGGGGGCACAGTGATGTGGGTGGTGGTAAAATGGAGGCAATGTAGAAAACACTTGGAAATTGACTATGGTAGTAATTGCACAATTCTACGTGACATGATTAAAATATGGAATGATGTTATAAGTATCAAATCCCAGTTTTAAAAAAAATGAGCCATGTCAGTTTTAGGAATACAGAGAAATTCAGGGGCTATAGGAAAAAAAAAGTTATCAGGGAAGTACATTCAAGACCTGTTTGATTGAAGTGACAAAGGTCCAGACCAGAGGCATCAGAAGCTGTGATATCAGGACCATGGGGTGAAGCAAAGGAGCTAGGCTGAGACCAGAGCCCCAGGCAAAGAGACAAAGAGAGAGAATAGAGGCACATCATCAAGACCATAGGACTGTGAGGCAGGACAACAGGCAAGCTCACTGGCTCACAGAAGCAAAAGCCAAGGGAACCCATAGCTAAGAGACCATGAGGACCACAGAGACCTGGCTAAGGAAAAACAATGCTGGTTTCTTACTGACTTCTGATCCTGACTTGTACTATAACTTGTCAGGTTTTCTAATAAACCCTCTCAATTGTATTATCTGAGTTCTCTGTAGCCATTGTAACAAATTACCAAGCCCAAGAGAAAAGCAGCATTGTAGAAGAAAGGCTAGTGCTAAAATAAGACCCAAGAAGGCTGGAGGGTGGTGATGACTAAACTCTGCCTGAGGGCAATCAGCGCTCAGTTTGTGTGCACATGGATCCTCCTTTTCTCTTGTGTAGCTGAAGGAGGTATGACCGCCATGCCATTTTCCAAACACTAAGCCACCAGAAAAACGAGCAAATTTGCCTTGGAAGTAAAACCAGAATGCTCCCTAAAGGCAAGAAAGGAGGCACCAACCCCTGGAGAATGAGCTCAGGGCTGCACAAAAAAAAGGGGTCAACAACCTGGACACAGTGGACTGAAACAGCAGCAGTGAGTTCAAACACAGACACAATCATGAGGCTACCATAGGATCGAGCAGTGTCTGTATTGTGGCACACAGGGTCACTTTGAGTCAGAATTGACTCAAGGGCACCAAACAGCAACATTATATTCCACTAACCCAAATAAATGGATCCCCAACTCAACCTTCCTTTTACCAGGTTCCAAAATTATCGTTGGGTACTCCGCCACCTTTGTATGCAAGAGGACAAAGGGCAAACGGAGGCAGAAACAAAAAGAAACAGAATTTCGACGTGATGAGATGGCTTAAAAACCGGGGAGAAGGCCCAGGTAATATGGCAGGGGCCAGATCAAATCTAAGGCTACATATGGTAGCCATCAAGGGGGGAGGGGAGGCAGATGGCGATGTGTAGAAAGGGAAGGGGGCACTAAACCATCAAAGGGGAGCATATTGTTTATATCTCCACAGGGAAAGAGGGACCAAACTTAAACCCGGAGACCCAGCAGGTGAATGCAGCACGACAGCATGGAGTGGAGAACCAGTGGAGAGACCTGAGAACACAACCCCAACCCCAACTATAGGGGCAGCCACCTCTCTACCAAAGGAAGTTGCCTTGGAGGCCAGCACTGAAGCTGAAGCTTGGGGAGTGAGATAAACCTGACCAGAGCACATGAGAACAAATGAAAGGGGAGGAAGAGAGAATGACGTGCATCCTGGCCCACCGAGCCTTCAGGGCAATAATCTCACTCAGAACAGCTACTGCACAAAGAGGACTGCACAGCCAGCCCCATTAATAAATATGGCTACCCTCACAAACCCAAGGACCATTGGGGCCAGGAAGAAGAAGTGGGGTCAAGATTATACCCTGTTGGACACAACCACACCAATGCAAAGCACTAAGAGTGTGCAACAGAGCGTAGAGTCACAGATGGAGTGACAAGGATATACTTTGGGGCCAGGGTATTGGCACCCCATCCAACTCAACTAGGGGTCACTCTAGGAGGTCAACAACAGACCTTGCATTTTATACAGGTTCTTATATTGCTATTATTTTTATTATTTTTTTTATTATTCTGTTACATATTGTACAGTACATTGAGGGGGTTTCTTGCTGCTGTTATCATTGTTTTATTTGCTTAAGTTGCTCCATTTTAGGAGACCTTTCTTGTACATATTGCTACCTCTACAGGTCTATCTAGACAAGATAGACTGGACAAAGAGGTTGGAGGTAAAAATGACAAGTCTGATGGCTCCAGGGTAAGGGACATTGAAGAGGGGGAGGAGGGGGAAAGGTGGTGATGTTGACCAGCCCAGGAAAAAGGGAATAACAATTGATACAAATGCAGGGACAAGGTGGGTGAGAGAAGCCAATAGGGACTGATTAAGACTAATGTAACAAAGAAAAAATACTGAAACCCAAAGGGAGAGTGAGCATGATAGTGGGACAAGAGGGAAGCAAATGGAAATAGAGGAAGGAACTGGGGGATAATGAACATTTATAGAGGTTCAAATACAGGGATGTACATAGGGGCATATATTTATAAGTGAGGATGGGGAAAGAGATT
>PVJH01012486.1:0-64256 GCA_004026705.1 Nesogale talazaci
CTGAGAAGAATGTGAAATGCTTTTCCTTTGGATGAAAGACCCTGTAGATCTCTACCAAGTCAAACTGTCTAATTGTAGTATTTAGATCTCTCGCCTCTTTGTTGAGTTTCTTTCCCTGTGATCTGTCCTTCTCAGAGATTGATGTGTTGAAGTCACCCACTATAATTGTTGAGGCTGTAATTTCTTTTTTCATCATATGAAGTGTCTGGTTTACATATTCTGCAGGTCTCTCAATCGGGGAATATATATTTAAGATGCTTATTGGATCATTGTCTACCCTTCCCTTAAGCATTATATAGTGTCCTTCTTTGTCTCTTATTATGGTTTGCACTTTGAAGTCAATTTTATCTGATATTAGGATTGCTACTCCAGAGTTTTTGGAATTGCTGTTTGCTTGGTATATTTTTCTCCAGCCTTTGATTCTCAAAATATTTTTTCTGTGATCTTAAGATGTGTCTCCTGTAGGCAGCAGATTGAGGGGGTGTATTTTCTAAGCCAATCTATTAATTTCTGTCTCTTAAGGCCTGAGTTCAATCCATTAATATTTAGGGTTATTATATCTATCTGTGCACTCTGTGTTGTCATTTTATCGCTCTTGGATTGGATATTTTTCTATTTCTATATGTTGTGTCAATATATGTTTGTGGTTCATTCTTGCCTTTCTTCCATCTCTGAGCCAGAATTATCTTGGGGGCTGTTATCCCTTTGACTGTTTCTGGGTGTGTTAGATCGTTGTTGTTGTTGTTCTTCTCCCATTGGGTCGGTGAGAATCTTTTGTAAGGCTGGGTTCCTTTTGGCATATTCTCTGAGATTTTCCTTGTCTGGAAAGACTCTTACTTCTCCATCAATTTTGATAGATAATTTGGCTGGATAGAGTATTCTTGGGTTTGCATCATGCTCCTGCAATCTTTGGAATATGCTGCTCCACTCGCTCCTCTTCTTCATAGTTTCCATTGATAGGTCCGCGCATAATCTTATCTGTTTGCCTTTATATGTGATTCCCCTTTTTCTCCTAGCTGTTCTCATAATTTTCTCTTTTTCTTCATAATTGGATAGTTTAACAACTATGTGTCTTGGTGTTTTCTTCTTGGGGTTTAGTCTAGCTGGTGTTCTTTCCACCTCCTGTATGGTTATATGGTTTTCATTCATTAAGCTAGGGAAGTTTTCCTCTAAACATTCCCTCCCTATTTTGGATGTTGGTTTTCTTGCAGACTGATAATCCTAATGATGTTGTTTCTTTTCATAGTATCAGCTAGGCATCTAATATTTTCTTCTGCTTCTCTCATAGACTTGTTAGATTTTTTTCTCCCACTTATTAATTTCTACTTGTGAGTCCTCTAGGTCACTAGTCCTGTTTTCTGCCTCCTCCATTCTCTGGCCAAAATCTGAGAGCTTACTATTAGTTTTGTTAGCTCACTCTTTAGTTCTTGGATTTCCCTTTGGTGCATGGCCTTTATCTCCTGTATCAATTCTTCTTTCTTCTTTAATGCGTTGCTCAAGAGCTGCATACCTGTTAGTAACGTCTTGAAGATTTCTTTCTTTCTGTGGTTGGTCGATCTCCGCATTTTCTATGATTGCTGTTATGTCCAGCTGGTCTTCTTGCATCAGATCCAGTTTCTCTGTTCTTGATACTGTGGAAGTGGCTAGCTTTTTTTTGTTCGATTTATTCACATTATGTGGCATTTTCCTTGGTGTTTTGTGGCCCTGGGGTCTCTCTTTAAGAAGCTGGTCTTATATTATAGCTTCCCTCAGGAACTGTTTGCAGCTAGGCCTTGCAGATCTGATGGAATGTGTTGGCTGAGCAGGGGAGTGGGTTTAGGGGGTGGGGTGGGAGTTGGGTGCTCTGTTCCTGGCTAGGGGCGCTTGCCACAGATAGGTGGGAAAAAATCCTCTAGTACTCTGGGGTGGGAAGGACCGGCTGGCTGTTCACCCAGGAGACAATGTAAAGCTGACCTCTCTGTTGGGGGTCTTGGGGTGAGCGCACTGAACCAGCAGTGTCTGTGAAGAGTGCCGGCGACTGTGGGGAGTGCGGGCGTTCCTTTCGCTACTGTTAGAAAGTGTGGCCTAGGTGGGCAGGTTTGGGTTTAGGGGATGGCTTGATCTTATCCTGGGCAGTGGTGGCGCCCTTAAGGTGCACCTGGACGTGGGCCTCCGCGGTGGGGGAGGGGCTGGCCCACCGTTGTGCTTGGGACACAGGAGTCCCTGGGGTTGGGGAGTGAGAGGTGTGGGTCTGCGTGGAGTGTCCCCTGGGCACCTTGGGGTGGGGAGGACTGGTCAGCGCTGATTAACTGCAGGTCCCAGATCTCAGGGTCACAGAGTGGCGCCCTGTATCCCACCGACACAAAGAACCCAAAGCTTCAGTGCCAGCGCCTGTGCCGGTGTCCATGGGGAGCGCAGGCATCCGTGGGGAGCGCAGGCATGCGGGTCGCGCCTGCTCCCGGTTCAGAGGAGGGATCTGAGAGTTCCTGGAGTCACAACACCCAATTTGAGAGCCCCACCCTTCCCTGTGTCACCCCCACTCACCGATCTCCAGGAGCTCTGGGCGTGGGCTTCCTATCTGGCGACCATCTTCCCAGAGTCCTCCCATCTTCCCAGAGTCCTCAAAATCTCTCCCTTAAACATATATGAATGTCACTAAATTTCATTCTTTCGTGTTTGCAGCCTAACATATTATGGCATATTGGGAGTGGTGTACTAGAGAAACAAATCATGATGATGGAGATTGGATGTTTGTCTGACCTCTGCTTTGTGGCAATTTGTCTCTTATCAGCCAGTTGTCTGATAAGGCCCTGCAGTTTAGTAGGTGGTTTTCTGGAAAGGGCATGTGAAGTGAATGTTTTTATTCCCGGAAGTTGTCTTTGATTATTCCTTTTTGAAATGGCAAAAGTAAATGTGAGAAATGCAAAGTTTAACTTCAGAGAGTTAGATGGTCCCTTGAACATCTCTGAGGCCATGGAGATTAGTCAAAATGGCTGACAGAAGGCCTGACCCTGGCTTGATGCAGCCAGAGACCTAAGGGTATATTGAATATGAATGAAATAGTTTACATGAAGATTCAATTTGACTAGTTTAAGAATGTGTTTAGGATATGGCTATACTAGGATTGTATTGATTCATTAAAATTATTATTGTGATATAATGTGTGAGAGAAATGATTATTTGGTAGTCTGAATAGTTTACAAGCCCATTCCTGTCAGATATTAGATGGGGTCTATTAAATCAGTATAGGAGTTGCCTGCAAAGAATGCTTAGAAGTGGTAAGCCCCACCCAGGGCCTTGATTGCTCAGGACATTTGCATTTCAAAAGACTTAGTGAAAGACCTTTTGGCAGGCTGAAGAGAAAAAACAAATAAGTCATTTGGTCTTTTTGAATTTTGAACTAGCAGTTTGCTAGAAGCTGGAAAAGTTTGGAGTCATGAGGAAACTCTCCTCTCGAAGATTAAAAGTTAAAGAGAGTCTATGGCAGCCTGAAAATCACACTAGGTGAGTACCTAGATTCATTTGTACAGTGGAAGTGGGAGAAATACAGCAATAGACAAGTTTTGTTGGCCACTGACAATCATGGACCTGGTTCAGAGACACTAGAGAAGATATGAGAGTAGGATGCCTGGTCTAAAGAGTATAAAGTTGTGCAGAACCCAATCCTATGGCATAACCAAATCCAATGAGTCTAGGGTTGTTGAGAATTTGCACAGGGTCAATGGTTGAAAGACCAAGCAGCCAATGGGAACCTTGATGAGGCTAAGCAAGGTGGTTTACATTGAGTTGACCAGAACCCAACCAGATGAAGATAAAATTTTTGAGCCTGCGAATTAGTGCATGTTGCTGCTGACTTTATGGACAGCCTGTCTTAATTTGACTTTGCTTATGGATGCAGACTCATAAGGTTCCAACTGGAATGAAGATTCTTCACATCAAAGATCAAGCTTTTCTCCACAGAGCACTGGGTTGATACGAATGGGCAGTATAGGAATTGGATACCCAAAAGTGGCTAGATAAAAGCTTTAAGTAGCTGGTTTCCAAATTTTCAAGCTTTCATGGGTGGGAGAATATATTGATAAGATTATAGGATGAAGGTGCAGGCATTCATATAATGGTAATTGTTAGGTATAGAATATTTTTGCTTTGCTCACTTATAGAAATTTATGCCTAAATGAGGCTGTCAAATTTTAAGTTATATGCATTTTAACTTAACCATATTAGGCACAAATATGATTTCATTATTTTCATTCTTTTAAAAGCTATACACGACTAAAGCATTGTGTACAAGTGCCAAACTGGCAAAGATGGACAGTTAAAGGTGTTTTTTTGGTGCCAACAAGGCACCTGTAGGAAGACATAGGTAGAGTTTAGCCTGTCTATCAGGTCGCAGCTTGAAGACCTCCTTTTGGAGACCTGACCAATATAAATGGCTCTCTGGAGGTCAGCCCCCACTCACCCCATGCTCCTTGCCCTCACTTTCCTGTTGATGAGCCATGCTGGTACCTGCAAAAACCCTCTGATATAGTCACTACTATTAGATACACAGAACTCTGCCCCCACCAGTCGGTGATCTTCCTACATTCTCCATCATTGCATATACCTGTGTGAGTATGAAGAGTGATTTGTAGACTAGTATCAGACTTCTGAACTTGGCTTGGACTGGGCTGGGGTTTTACTTGATATATAATTCCTTTTTTTTTTTACAATTTTTAATGTTACATTTAATTACATGAATTTTAAAAATCTGTATTGTGGTGTGATATATAGCAAATATTTACTATCTTAAAAATTTCTGAGTATAAAATTCAATGACATTTACTTATGCCCATAATAATTTTCAACCATCACCATAATTTGTTACTACAAAGTGTTATATGTTGTTACTAACATATCTGAAATAGAAGCCCTGTACATGTTCAGCAATAATTCTCTATTCTCTTCAAACACTAAGCCCTAATAACTACTTTCATTCTCTATGAATTTTCTTGTTCTAGACTTAATTGATATAAGTGGAATCATGCAAAAACAACCTTTTGTATGGATCATACATACAGGAAGTGCTTTCTTGAATTTTTACTAATTTCATAAGACAAACAACTCTTCTTGCATACGCCCTGCCTTTATCACAGATCAGAAAAGCAGCAGATGTAGAATTTGAATCCAGGGCTCTAGGACGTGAGTGCCCAAAGTGTTAGCTCCTCATTCAACTGCACTGATAAAGCAACATATCTTCTTTAAAGGTTTTTCCTGACCTCCTATCTAAGTTAGAATCTGTCTGTGGCCCTACTGCACTTGTATCTTTAGCATTGATGTATTTAGCACTTGTGATTGTGGGTGGCACATTGTATATTTTATTTCATTAAAATTGTATTATTACTTGAGAGTTAATACATATATCATTCCATAGGTTAATCATATTAACCAAAATGGTAAAATGTCTGCCATGAACAGTTCCCAAACTTTCTTTTTCTTCCTTTATACATATATGAGTCTTTTTCTTCTCTTTTATACATATATGAGTCTCACTAGATTTGTTTCCCTAGCCAACCAGGCCTAACACATGACCCATATAAGAGTTGAATTTCAAAATTTCCTAGGAACAAATGAGAATGATAACACAACATACCAACAACCTATGGGACACAGCAAAAGTAGTTATCAGAGTCAGTTTATAGCAATTAATACACAAATGACAAATGATTAGAGAATCATGTACAACACCCTAACACAATGCCTTCAACAATTAGAACAGAAGCAGCAACATAAACCAACAGCAAAAAAAGGAACTATAAAAATTAGAGCCAAAGTAAATTAACTGGAAAATAGAAAAATAAAGAGAACAACCAACAAAGTGAAAAGTTGTTTTTTTGAAAGGATCAACACATTTGACAAACTGTAAGCAAGCATAACAGGAAAAGAAAAAGCAGATGACAATATCTAGATTAGGAATGAAATAGGTGGCATCATGTGTTAGAGTTCTCTAGAGAAACAAAACCAGGACACACATATACATATATGTGCATATACATGTATACATGTATATATAGAAAGATATATACAACACAAAGGAATAGATCAGCTAATTAGTCCACACATCAGTACACAGGGCTCTGTTCAACTCACTTCCACGGAACAGTTAATTTATTGGAAATCCTTCAACCCACAAGGGCTGCTGAGTCCAAGGTAAAGGAAGCAGACAGCTGAGTCTTCCATTGGGCAATGCAGGCAGCCCAGTCATAGGTAGTAAAGGGCTGGGCATGTCACCAAGAGGCAGCAGCTCATGAACTCAGGCCCAGATGGTATAAAAAACTCAATCAATGCAAGACAACGGGATCCAACAGTGTCAAGCTCAAGCAATGTATACACTAGCACCATGGTAAAGCAAGTCTAGAAGTAATCTCAAGATCTAGCAACAAAATCAATGGGTTGGCTGTCCCACAGTTAGTGTAGCTCACTTGCTGAGACCGAGAATAAGCTAGAGTAGTCACATGCTGATCCATTCACCAGAGAACAATGGGGAGGGGTGTCAGGAATTACTGAGCCATTTATCTCTTTGCCCTCCACTCAAACGGTAAATTTATTAATCTCACATGTTTCTCTTGTTCAGGTTGGCACAATAAACCTATCTATCACATCTCACAACAGTTCAAAATGAAATAAAAATAATAATAATAAAGTTCTATGAGAGTCACATTCCAAAAAATTAGATAATCTGGATGACAATGAACAATACCTAGAAAAACATTCTATAGCCAAATTAACATATATACATAGTACAAACTTGAACAGACACATAGCAAAAGAAGAAATTGAGTTTCATCAATAAACTCTCAGCTAAAAATATCCAGGTCCAAATGGATTTGCAGGAGAATTTTACCAATTATTTAAAGAACGGACACCAATCCTACACAAAATATTCCAGAATGTAGACAGGGACACCAAACTCCCAAACTTATTCTATAAAGCCATCATAATTGTGCCAACTTTTTGCTAATTTTTTATTAAACACTTTTATTGGGGGCTCTTACATCTCTTATCACAATACATACATTCATCCATGTGTCAAGCACTTTTGTATATATGTTACCAATATCAGTTTCAAAGCATTTTCTTTCTACTTGAGCCCTTGGTATCAGCTCCTCACTTCATTCTCTCACTCTCTTAACTATTACAGTATACTAGGTTAGGCCACAGTAGGCATCCTACACCCTTATCTCCATTGATTTTATTTACCTTGTCTATCCCTAATCTCTGGATACATTTATCATCCACCTTCCTTTCTCTGTACCCTATACCCTTCTCCCATTTCCCCCAGGAACTGTCAGTTCCATTGTTTTATACCAATTGTTTATCCCACCAATCTTATCTAGATAGACATGCAAAGACATTACTAAGCACAAAAGCAAGGCAAAACCAAACAAAGAAAAAAGGAAGACAAAAAAACCAACCCAAAATCCAACAACAAAAGCCAATGACAAAAAAGAAAAAGTCTATAAATCATTCCAAACTTGTTTTTAGACCTTAAGGAGTGCTTTCCAGTTGAATCTTATGGGGTACCACACTCTGTCTCCAACGTCTATTTTTGGTATACTTGGGGGACTTCATTGCTTTGGCACCTCATGCTGCTTTGTCGCATTCCCTTAGTGCTCCTCCCCATTGTGAAAGGGGCACATCAGGTACATCCTCTGAACAGGAGTATCGTCCTCGGGGCTTGGTGGGCCAGGATGTGTTCCACTCATTCTCCTTCCATCTTCATTTACTCTCATGTACTGTAATCAGACATGCTTCTCTCCCCAAACTGTAGCTTCAGCGCTGTCTTCTGAAGTGCATTATTCAGGGAGTGGGTAAGGGACACATAGTTGGGATTTGGGCCAGTCTGCACACCTCTTTATTGGTTCTCTACTTCATGCCGGTATGTTGTAACACATTTAGTGCACAGGTTGTTGCCTGGTCTCTCTCTCCCTCTCCTGTGGAGATAAAAACAATATCCTCCCCTTGTATGGGCTAGTCCCATGTTCCCCACCTACTCTTTTTTTCCTCCTTCTTTTCTCCTCCCATTTAGTGGCTGCCATATGTATCTCTAGATTGGATTTGCCCCCTGCTATACAGCCTGGGCCTTTCTCCAGAAATATATGTATATGGTAGCTTATACCCTGTGCTCCACTTTTTAAGCTTACATCAATGGATTATATTGTACTTATCCTTTTGTGCTTGGTTTACTTGGCTTAGCATAATTTCCTCGAGTTCTTCACATCCATCACTGTGCTTCAGGTGTTCATCATTGTTTTTTAGAGATGTGTAGTACTGGATTATATGTATATGTACCACAGTTTTTTGATGCATTCATCTGTTGATGGAAATTTTGGTTGCTTCCAAAGCCTTGCAATTGTGCCATGATGAACATTGAAGCACAGATGTCTGGCCGTGGATTGTTTCTTGCCCTTTCTGGGTATATGCCCAGTAGGGGAATTGCTGAGTCATATGGTAGCTTGATTTCCATCTGTTTTAGATATTGCCAAATTGATTTCCATAAGGACTGTACATACCTACAGGTTCACCAGCAGTGGAAGAGAGTTCTTGACTGACCACAGTCCTTCCAACACTTTCTAAATTTTTGAATTGGGATATCTTTGGTAATGTTAGGTGGTATCTCATAATTGTTTTAATTTGCATTTATTTTATGGCTAATCATCAGGAACATTTTCTCATATGTTTACTGGCCATTTGGATTTTTGTTCTTGTGAAACTGCTGTTCAGGTCATTTGACAACCTGCTTAGGGGACAATACTTTTTTTTCTTTTTTGAAGCTATCAGGGTATTGTAGATTTTAGTAATAAGGCCTTTATCTGTTTTGTCATTGCTGTAGATGTTTTCCCAGTCCATGGACTCTCTTATTACCCTTTATCTTTATTTTAATACTTTTGTCTCTGCACTTTCCTCCTAAACTTTAAATATCTACAAGTTTATTCCGTAGCCCTTTTGCCAATCTTTTCTCATCTTTCTATTTTCATCCTCATAAAACCAAAAGCTGACATCACTCTTAAAAATGTTTTCTCTCTCTTGGGCTGAGCCCGGTGGCATAGTGGTTGAGTGCAGGACTGCGACCCACTGGCTTGGTGGTTCAAATCCAGCAGCAGCTCTCCAGGAGCAAGGCTGGGCCTCCCACTCCCACCAGAAGTCAGTGAGGCCCCCCCAAATTTTCTCTCTCTCAAATATTATTATCCATTCTTTTTTCTTTGGGGGGGGGGCGGGCATCACTGCCTCTGGTGGTCGTGGGCACTACTCAGTGCCGCTCCTGAGAGCCGCCACTGGATTTGAACGGCCATGCCCGCGGGCCGCAGTCCCGCACTCAACCACTTATGCCACCAGAGCTCAGCCCCTTATTATTCATTCTTTGATCATTGTAAACCAAGGCAAAATTTTAGGATAACATTCATTCTTTTAATCTACCAATTACTACCTGGACCCTCACATTTTGTTGCTCTTTTGCTTCCTTTCTTTTCCATTCTTTTGCTTTTCCTGTCTTTTTTAACTCCATCCTCTCAAAGTCCTTTTACGCTCTTTGATCTCCCCCTTCACCTAATCTAAATTTTTCCCCCAGACCCTTAATTTAAAATATTTATCATACCTTCCTGTACTACCTCAGAGTTAACTCTTTCTGCATAACCTCACCTCCTTAATAGTTCTAATAGCTACAGCAAGATGTTAAAAAATCAACAAAATATATTGGTTTAGCCACCCCCCCAATAAAGGGAATAAATCACAGACACATATAACTGAACACCAAGCAGCCATAATTAAAATGCCTGAAATTCAACAAGCATTGGAAATAACAGAAAATAATTTAAAAGAGTGATAATTGCATTCATGAAAAGAAGATGGATGATTCTGAGAGGAGAAGTGAAAAGAAAGAAAGAAAATCCACAAGCCTCAAAGCATGCCTTACAAGAAAAGCTCCAAGCAGAAACGCAAAAAATCAAGCACTAGAATAACAGAATTGCACAATACTATAAAAGAACAAAGAAAAATAATTGAAGAGATGGAATCCTGAATTAATGGGCCTGAAGACAAATACATTGACTTCAATCTAAAAGCAGAACAAATAGCAAAAATATGCAAAAGAGGCTAAGGAAAGCTTGACAATGTGAGTCACAATCTAGAGGAACATCCATATATTAAAGGGATTCCAGAATAGGAAGAAACAAACAAACAAAAAATGTATGCAGTAAATAGTTTAAGAACTTCTGCAAAACAAATAAAAAATGTTCCTCAATGCCTAAAATATGAAAATATAGTTTTCCACGAAGCCAAAAGAAACCTAGTCAAGAGAGATCCTAAAATCCTAAAACTTCCAGTATATTGTAGACAAGATATCTAACAACATAAAGAAAAAATTCTAAGAGCATTCAGCCAAAAAAAACCTCACCCAAATTAATAACCTCATTTTTTTCTCACAAAATCATGCATGCAAGAAGACGATAGAGTAGCTCTTTATACAGAGTCTGGAAGGAAACCTAGAACTTGGGCCCAGCAAAAATATCACTGAATTATAATGGGAAATTTAAAGTGTTCCAAGATAAGGAGCAATAAAAAGAATTTATAAAAACAAGATCACTTCTACAAAAATTTATCAATGATGTACTCTGATGAAAAATCAACAACAAAACACAACCTTAAAAGAACAAGCAAGACAGTTACTCACAAAACCAAAACACACATAGTCTAACACCCAAAGTTACAAAGTAATATGGGAAGAAAAAAGAAATCATATATAACACACATACACACTCATAAACAACATTCACAAATATAAAGCAAAATGACAGCAACAAATATATACATATCAATAAGAACACTGAATGCTAATAGACTAAATGCACCATCAAAGAGAGAGCAGCACAATGGATAAGAAAACAAAATCAATCGATATGCTGTCTACAAGAAACCCACCTCAGAAAGACAGCACAGACATTAAAAAACTAAAAATCAGAGACTAAACAAAAATAAGCTATGGTAGTTACATAATATGGTGCCAATTTGAGGACTAAGAGTATAAAGGGTGGATTCAGCCTGTCAATCAGGATATCGTCAATGAGACTTCTTTGTTGGCATGGCTTTCTCCTGAGGATTCTGGGAACTACAATATTCCTTCTTGGAGTTAGGAGACACTCTTTCTCTCTTTCAGCTCACTCCCTGTGAGAAATCCCTGTGGAGAAGACACATGGAGAAAGGCTGACAGAGCTAGACCAGCCAAGGGGAGACCCACACCAGATTCTTACAATGCCAGTGGATCCACAAGACTTCCTAACCACTGGCCTGTGATCTTCCTACATTCAGCATCATTGCTTGTGTTTTGTGAGTTGAAGAGGAGTTTATAGATTGGAATCAGACATATGGGCTAATATCAGACTTGATCTGGGCTTCAGTGGGATTTTTTTTCAATATTCAATTGCTTATGTATATAAAGTTCTTCTTACACACATGTGAGTGTCTATGAATTTGTTTCTCTGGTCTACCTGAACTAACACACACGTCAAGAAAATAGCAACCAAAGTAAAGCAATGGTATACAATATTAATCTTTGATAAAATAGATTTCAAGGCTACAATGTAATAAGAGACAAGAAGAGATACCGCATAATGGTCAAAGGAATAAAAGACCAAGGAGACATAGGAATATAAGCATATTTGCACCCAAAGAAAGATCTTCAAAATACATCAAACAAATCTTCACAAAATTTAAAAAGTATATAAATACCTAAACAATAATAGCAGGATACTCAAATATGCCATTCTTGAGGAAAGACCGTCATTCAAGCAAGAAACTCAATAAAGACACAAAGTACTAAACTACACAACCCCAAGCTCAATGTAATAATAGCTCAATCAAATGAGAAGTCTGCACAAAGAATGACTCATGGATTGCAGCTCACAGTTGGACTATCCTTGCATAAATTCTTCATATCAACAGTACCTTAAATTCTATGCTCTTGGATAAATTATTGATTTTATTCATTGACCTTATAACCTATAGGGATGATCAACAATGTTTTTCTGTATAGCTTTATGTTTCTTGGGGAGGGAGTATTGTTTGCTAATCTGTCTGCTTGGGATAAACTGGATAAGCAGATGGATAATAGGCTCCCACTTAATTCTAGTCACAATCCAAAAAGTAGTTAGTTCTTATAACATGAACCTGCTCAACACTAGCCATCATGAAGAGATCATTGAAGATGAAGGTACTACAGCAAAGTTTGGTGAATAAAGAAGATGGTACTCAGCTATCAATAGGAATAGTGGCTGGGGTTTTCAAAGCATGTTTTCAAACAAGCAGCCTTCTAAATGAGCCTTCAACTAAGACCACAAGGAAGAAGCACACCTGCCTGTGTGATCAAAATATGACAATAACAAAATCCAAATATGATTTTAAAAAGTAGAGTTTCAGAATTTAAATTGTGAACATCCAACTTCTAGAAGTTTATGGAGGACAAGGAAAGTCCCAAATCAAAATGACTACAAGTGAGGGACTTGAACAGCTTTACTATCTGACAGAGATTATTGTAAATTTAATAATGGTGGGTCAGTTCACCTCCCCTTTTACTGAACCTGAATTTATTCTAGACTTACTTATCTCTTGTTCCATGTTAGAAATATCCTCATTGACTTATTTTATAAATCCTTTTATTAGGGACTCGTATAACTCTTATCACAATTCACACATACATCCTTAGTGTCAAGCACTTTTGTACATTTGTTTCCCTCATTTTTCTCCAAACATTTGCTTTCCACTTAAGCCCCTGGTATCTGCTCCTCATTTTCCCCTCTCTCCATGCTTCCCCCTCCCCTATGAACCCCTAATAATTTATAAATTATTATTTTATCATATCTTACATCATTCAACAACTCCCCTCACCCACTTCTCTGCTGTAAGTCACCCAGGGAGGAGGTCATATGTAGATCCTTGCAATCTGTTCTCCCTTTTTTATCCCAGCTTCTCTCCACCATCCTATTATTGCCCCTCTCACCACCGGTCCTAAGGGCTTCTTCTGGCCTGGATTCCCTGTGTTTCCAGTTCTTATCTGTGCAACTGTACATCCTCGGGTCCAGCTGGTTTTGCAAGGTAGAACTGGGATCATGATACTGGAGGGGGGGGCAGTATTGAAGAACTAGAGGAACATTGTATGTTTCATCATATCTATACTGCACCCTGACAGCCTCGTCCCTTCCCTGGGCCTTCTGTGAGGGAATGTCCAGTTGCCCACCGATGGGCATTGGGTCCCCACTCTGCACTCCCTCTCATTCATAATGATAAGCTTTTTTGTTCTTTCATTCCTGATAGGTAATCTCATCAACACCTCATGATCCCCCAAGCTGCTGTGCTTCTTCCATGTGGGTTTTGTTGCTTCTTGGCTAGATGGCTGTTCATTTATCTTCAAGCCTTTAAGACCCCATGGGCTATATCTTTTGATAACCCAGCACTATCAGATGATAACTGGATACCATCAACTTTCTTTGCCACTTTTGCTTATGCACCAAATTGCCCTCAGTGGTCATGTTAGGAAGGTGAGCCGAATTATTAGAAAAAGTTTTCTTGTATTGGGGAGTACTTCAATAGGGGCACATTGTCCATGTGTTTCCTTGATATTGACTCTATAAATATATGCACATAGATCTATTTCCCTTCATCGTATATAAATACATTTACATATGTATATGCCTGTGTTTAGATCCCTATAAATACCCTTTAACTCCTACTTCTTTCCTCTATTTATTTTTACTTTGTTCTTGTTCCACTATCATGGTCAGCCTTCATTTGTGTTTCAGGAATTTCTCTCAGATACACTGTCCTTGATCTAGCCCTGCCAGACCTCCTACACCTCCTCACCATCGAATTTTGGTCACTTGCTGTTCCCTTATCACTGGGCCTGTCAACACCTAATCTTTTCCCCCTGTCTCCCCCTTTACCATGTCCCCCTGGAGCTGTCATTCCATTGTTCTCTTTTCCAGCTTATTTATACTGCCTATCCCTGCAGATAGAGATCCAGCTATAACAATATAAGACAATAAGAAAGAGAATAGCTACAACAGAAAGGCAAGAACATCAGCAACAATAAACCCTATAAATAGTTCAAGGTCTGTTTGTCATCCATTACGAGTGTTTTCCGGTAGAATCTGGTGGAGCACCTCACCCTGGCCTCACAGTCTGTTTTTTATGTTCCCTTGGGACTTCATTTCTCTGCTCCCCTTTCTGCCCTGTTGCACATCCACAGTGTCTGACTTTGACATGGTGAGCTCAGGGCAGACACAATTCCTGCCATGTGTCTCTAGCGTTGTCCCTCCTGGTGCTGTGGGTCAGTGAGGAGCATTGTGGCTTGTGGTGGGGCTGACTCTATGGTTCTTTCTGTGCATTGGGTTCTCTGAGAAGAAATATTGTCCTCAGGTCTTGGTGGGCCAGGATGTGCTTCACTCTTTTTTCTCTCCAT
Organism: Nesogale talazaci; assembly: GCA_004026705.1. Taxonomy (NCBI): domain Eukaryota; kingdom Metazoa; phylum Chordata; class Mammalia; order Afrosoricida; family Tenrecidae; genus Nesogale; species Nesogale talazaci. The sequence continues at coordinate 14,465 of PVJH01012486.1, forward strand.
CCTTATTAACTCCAGTGTGCTCTTATCAGACAAGTCCCTCTCCTTGAGCTGTACCTGCTGTGCTGTCCTCAGAAGTGGATTCTTGTGCAGTGTGGAGTAGGGAGGGGAAGTCCTGAACACGTAGTTGGTAATGGGGCCAATCCCTGAGGACGCTCTATTGATTCCTTGCTTCATGTCAGTGTTGCGTTCTTGTCTTGGGGCACTGGGTTGAAGTCTGGCCCCTCTTTCCCTATGGAGATATTAAGAACACCCTGCTCTTGGTTGGGTTAGTGCCCTGTCTCATGTCTTTTTTTTTCATTTTCTTTCCCATCCTTTTTAGTGGGCTACCAGTGTGGCCCCTGCCATAATACCTGGCCCTCATCCCAGGGATGTGTGTATACAGTAGCTTCTTCCCTGTGCCCCTTTTGGGTTTTATGGAATTTGCCTCAGTGGACTCATGTACTTTTTCTTTTGTGTTTGGCTTAGTTCTCTTAGCATAATTTCCTCCAGTTCTTCCCAAGCATCAATGTGCTTCATGCATTCACCACTGCTTTTTAGGGATGTATAATATTGCATTGTATTTATGTACCACAGTTTTTGATCCATTTATCTGTTGATGAAAATTTGGGTTGTTTCCAGTTCCTTGCAATTGTGAACTCTTCCACGAGTAACATTGGAGCACAGATGTCTGACCATGGATTGTTTCTGTTTCTTCTGAGTATGTGCCCAGCTGGACTACTGTATCATATGGTGGTTCAATTTTAAACAGTTTTTGATATCACCAGATCGATCTCTAATGGCTGCATATACCATAGGTCTCCCAGCAGTGCAATAGAGTTCCTATCTCTCCGCGGCCCTTTCAACACTTGTTCCTTTCTGAGTTCTTGAATTGGGCTATCTTTGAGGGTTTTAGGTGGTATCACATTGTTGTTTTAACTTGCATTTCTCTTATGGCTAGAGATCTGGAACATTTTCTCATAAAGCTGTTTGCTATTTGGATTTCTTGAGAAACTTCTGCTCAGGTCCTTTGCCAAACCCCAGAGTGTCATTTTTTTTCTTTTTGGAAGCTATCAGGGTATTGTATATTTTAGTAATACAGTCTTTGTTTGATGTGTTGTTGCTTAAGATCTTTTCCCATTCTGTGGTCTCTCTTATTGCTCTCTTGGTTAATTCTTTCGATGGACACAAATATTCTAGCTTTAATATATCCCACTAGTCAATATGTGTCTCCTCTGTGTTTGTGTCTTTCCATATTTTCGATGACCTATGCATTCCCTGAATAAAAGTTTTCAAATTTGTTCCAATTCCCTCACTGATAGTCCTAATAGTCTGTAATTTTGGCTCTGAGCCTGGGATCCACCTTGAGTTTATTCTTGTGAATGGAGTGAGGGTTTTGCTTCATCTTTCTGCAGATATGTATCCCTTTTTTCCAGCACAATGAATTGAAGAGGGCATCCACTTCCCATTTGACGCCTGGAGGGTTCTTATTAAAGATCAGCTGTCTGTATGCTGATGATTCTATTTCTGGGTTTTCGATCCTTTTCCATTCATCTGAATATCTATCATTATACCAATACCCTACTGTTTTGACCACTGTGGCTGTATAGTAGGTGCTAAAATTGGGTAAGCCAAGCCCTCCAACTTTGTCCTTCTTCTTGAGGACTTTTTGGCTAATTCTCAGTTTCTTCCCTCTCCATATGATTTTGGTAATCTGTTTTTCTAATTCTTTGAAGAAAGACACTGGAACTTGTATCAGGATAGCACTGAACTTATATAATGCCTTGTGTAGACGTGACATCTTTACAATATTGAGTCTACCAATCGACGAGCATGGATGTCCTTCACTTGTTGACATCCTGCTTGGTTTCTTTTAATAGTGTTTCATAGTTTTCCTCATACATATTTTTTAGTCAGTTATATACCTAGATATTTCTATATGTGTTTGGCTACTGTGAATGGTACCTCCTTTCTGTTCCCCTCTTCTATGGTCTTGTCAGATGTGTATAGTTGTTTGGTAGACTTCTGTTTATTGATCTTGTAACCTGTCACTCTGCCATATTCCTCTATTGTTTCCATTTTATTGTTTTCTATTGGTCCTCTGGCATTGTATTTTGTTTCTCCTGTCTTGTTGGCACCGTGGGAGCAGCTTGCTCTTTCTGTTTGATTTATTGGAACTAGGTGCCATTCCCTTGTGTCTTAGAACCCTGGGTTCTCTCTTTGTGAGGCTGGTGTTGGTTTTACTCTAGGTTGCCTTTAGTCCACTGCATTGAGAGGTTGTGTTTCACTTTTGTCCTGCCAGGTTTCTCCTCATGCCTTCTCCTATGTTTTGTGCTCCAACTACCCTCAGGTCTCCTTAAGGACTGTTTGCAGCTGTACAAGTTGCAGTCTGAAGGAAAATGTTGACCCTGTGTTGGGAATGTATTAGAGGGATGGGTTGGGGATTGGTTGATCTGTTCCTGGCTAGGGACATTTCCCCAAAATAGGCAGATGGGGCTGGGGGCTGCCACTGGCATGCAAATCCTCCACTCTCTCAGAGCACAGAGGGGCGGGCAGGATTGAGCAGAGATGCAGTAGACTAGCTCCAAAGGCTTGGGACCATCCACTACAGCTGCAGCAGATTTTTTCACACTTTGCTGCCTGGCAGGCCCTCAGAGTAGTGGCAGTATGGGAACCTCTGTGTGTGTGGTACTGGGGGGCGGGGAAGTGGCAAGGAGGGAGCTGGTTGGCTGTTCTGTGAGCACGAAGGCAGGAAAGGCAAAAGGCCTCTGCTCTGTGCCTGGCTGCCTTGTGGCACTTGGTCTCTAGCCTCCTTGGGGGTCAATGGCTGGTCAGCTGGTCTACACATCTCTGGGGGTGGGGGAGTGGGTCTGCTTGTAGGGTCCCCATGGGACCCCAGACACTCTGGGGTGGAGTGGGGGAACAGGCTGGTGAGTCTTGGCGGGGCACTGCTGCAGTGCAGACCCTTCCGCGGTATGCTCAGCTGCCTTGTGGTGTGGGTAGCAACAGAGCAGGCACCCTGAGCACTGCAAAGGAACCACGTCTGCAGGGACTGGTGGCAATAGGGTGGAAGTCAGCTTCTGTTTTAAAGAAGTGCTCTGAATTGTATTGGGAATCAACAGACAGATTTGATACCCCTACTTGGCCCCCAAATCTCCCCAACTCACTAATCTCCATGGAGTGTCAAACATGAACTGCCTATCTGTCCGCCAACTTCCCTGACTCCCTCATCTCTGACTTTTAAATGCTGTTAATGGCCATTTATTTCTTGCTCTTTATTTTTATCTTTATTTCATTTTTTTCTTCTTTCTGTTTTGTTTTTCTTTTTTATTCTTTCTATTAGGTTTTCTAGTTTGTGACGCACAGGAGAGGACTCACAGAGACAATAACCGATGCAATGATTTATTGAAGATGCAGGTGGGGTGGGGTGGGTGAGACAAATTGGGGAGCAAACAAGGAATGTGGTAGGGTAGAGGGAGCACTAAAACAGATTATCATGATGCATATGCAATTCTTTTATAAAACTGTGGAAGTGTATGATATATGAATATTATATCAAGAAATCCACTTAAAGAAAAGTTGACAAAAGTGATGGAAGAGAGATTTTGCTTAGGGGACATTGAGTTTATGTTAATGGTGGTGGAATAATTAGGGAAAAGTTATCAACAATGATCGCATAACATAAAGTATGAGAAATGAGAAAATTTTGTTTTGTATATTTATGCCACATTTAAAAAATAATTTTACAAATAACAATGAAGAAAAGGAAGAGGAAAATGTTCTAAAACCGATTGTGGTAATTATTGTACCACTCTTCTTGATATGATTGAACTATTGAATTGTATAATATGTAGATTAGGTCCTAATAATACCATTTCAAAATATAATGTTAGATCATGTCAGAAGAGAACAGGACTATAATATTCCACTTCCAACTATTATGACCTAAGGTTATGAATTAAAGACTGCCTATCTGTTTATTTAACATGTATAGTTTCCCACTTATAAGGACTACCAACCTCTCTTTATGCTTTGTATGGTAAAGCAATATATAAACAAATAGAATATATAGAGAAGTGGTAAAGCAAATGGAATATACAGAGAAGGATATGTACCACTTTTTGATCTACACAGAAATACTGCCACAATTTACTCTTGTATTCATGCTGGATATCAACTCCCAGGAAAATCTTAAAACAATATACTACTACCACTTATTAAACCTTCCATTAGTGAGAACATTCAGTACAGTTAAGTGACTGAGGTTTTAAAGATTATCATTCATAGCAGTTGGTGTTACCTTAGGTAAATACACACAATAACTTTTGTAGTCCCACATTGAGCCTGTTGAGTTTTATGGAAATATTTCCTCCTTTTCTGTTTCCTGCATGCCTATGTCAGTTCCCTGAATTTGTCATCCTGTGTCCAGGCAATTTTTGAGAATAAATGGAGGTATTTACATAAATCTTCCTTCAAATTTGCCTAGTTTTAATTTCACCTACGTAGAATCAATATTCCAGCATGTGGTTATCTTCTGGGATTCTGGTCTTATTTCCTAATTCATTGATTCTCCTCTCTCAATCTCAGATTCTTGACATCTGTGATTATGATGTGCAGGTAGAGCCCCAGAGGAGTCCTAGCTGTGCAACTGCTAGATTAGAAGCTTCAACATTCCCAACAGTTATTCTGGAAAAAACCTGGTGATCTATTCCCATAAAGATTGCAGCCTTGAAAACCATTTGGGGGCAGTTCTGCTCTGTCACATGGAATATCTAAGAGTCAAAAATCAGCGATCTAAGATCTGACAATACTAGAATCTTCATTAAAAACCATTCATGTGTCACAGTTAAGATTTGACTGTTAAAGCACATCATTGAGTCTATCCATGGTTGACTCAATCGATTATTTGATTTTGGGGATTCAGTTATTCACAATTATACTTTGAACCTCTTCCTCAGTTCTCAATAATATCCATAAGGATAACCTTAGGTAATTAGTCAAACACTACGCCAAAATTTAGATATTCTCTGGTTTGTGGATTGTACCCAACTAACAGGAAGAAAAATGTCAGCCTAACATAGGGGACAGCTTCTGATGAGTCAGAATTATCTTGATCAGTAGCTCCTTAAGAAGAAGTGATAGGCCAATTAAAGTCATTTAGTTGCTTGAAACTTATTCAATAGAGGAAAGTCAAGCTTCAAATAGAGAAAGAATTCTTCCTCTAGGAATCTAGGAATCTCTTACTTTATTCAGTCTGGTCCCATGTAAACATCAATGGCCAAACTGAAGCAGGATAAATTTGGCATCTGTCTAAGAGTGAATGCAAGAGTAGAATGTGTCTGTGTGTGTTGAATATGTATCTGTGCATTTCAAAATAACTTTTAAATTTATATGAATCACTTGTGAACAATTTGAAACACTACGAAGTCTTTGTCCAGCAACTCAAAATGATAATACATTAAAAGCAAAAAATGAAGAGATATTTAGAATTTCAATTTTGAGGCAGCACTAAAACTCTTATCAATACTTTGAGAACCAGGAACATATGAAGTTCACTAACTCACTTATTCACTTATTGTCACCCAAGTGATTCAGACTTAAAATGATCCTATAGGTCAGGGTAGAATTGCCCTTGTGGGTTTCTCAGATTGTAACTCTTTACAAGAATATAAACCTCATCTTTCTCCTGAAGATTAGAGATGGTTTTGAGTTGGTATTGTGATTAGCTGTAAGTTAAATAATAACCCACTATGCCACCAAGGCATGTACTTAAAAAGTAATAAAAGACAGATCCAAGTAGTTTCTGAAAAATGTGCTCTCTCACCTAGCTCATTCTTTTATTAATTTTATTACCATGAACAAATCAATCTTTCTGAACTCTAATTTTAGATTGTAAATTTTATTAGTAGAAAGACTCATCTCTCTCCCCAGAGCAGATAGTGAATTTGAAACACTGACCTTGCCTTTAGCAGCCTAGTGTATAACTCACTATGCCAACAATAATGATTATTTCACAAATTTGCTATGTATGTAAAGAAATACCAGTTGGAGTATGCTTGGCATAGGGTATAGATTAAGAAAACTTATGGTAAAAGACATTGCCTCCTTTTGCTCTTTCATGGTTTCTTTGTTTAATATCTAGTTTTGTTAGTTTCTACTGGTAATATACTAATTTTATTCAAATCTGTATCTCTAAAAATGTTGACTAAACGGATGCACTGATGTATCTAACAATGGGAAGGTTAGGTGCGTGGGTCATTTTGTTTAATCTTTATATTGATTCAGTATAAAATATTAATTTCTAAGTCTTAGTTTCCTTATCTATAAAATTATGGCAGTAACCCCCAACTTGATAGTAAAACTATAGCTGTCAAGCATATAACACAAATTATAAGCACAGAATAGATATTCAGGAAATGCTATATTCTATGTTGGCTATTCTCTATTAGTGTAGATTCAGTCTCTATTATATTCTGCCCTCCTTTAGGCACTGTGAGGCCGATCCATATTGTTGTGACTGTTAGGTGCCATCAAATTTGTTTTGACCAATAGTGACCCCCTGCACAACAGAATGAAAAACTGCCCAGTCCTGTGCCACCCTCATAATTGTTCCTATACTTAAACCCACAGTTGCAGTCACCATGTCAATCTCCCTATTTGTAATCCCTTCAATTTTACCAAACATGACATCTTTCTCCAGGGATGGTCTCTCCTGAAAAAATGAGTACATAAGATGAAGTTCCACCATCTGAAAACGTCTGAAAACATCCTGGCTGTACTTCCAAGACAGATGTGTTTGTCCTATTAGCAGGACAACTAGATCCCCTGACTTTTGCCTTCTGTTTGAGAATATCAATGAAAGGCAACATAAGGGTGAAAGAAGAAATCCAAATCTCTACTCTCCCAGATCATTCTCTTAATGACAGCAGTAGGTTGGTAATGCCTTCATTCTTCGAAGGCCAAAGATCTAGTGGGATGTTCTCAGCTTTTCTCTGTGTATCTATTTCTGTCTGTTTATATATGTGTGTTGTCCTTTTTCATTGTGTTGTCATTATGACAACTGTGCTCTCTGTGTCCCCTAAGGATTGTAAGAACAATTGGCTGTTTGTAATTCTAAGGCATTTTATCATCCATCATTAATTCCCTTTACTCCCCTGGCAACTTTGTAAATAGTACTTTCATGAAACTCTTCTCAATTGTCCAGTTTGACAGGACCATTTCTATCAGGTGCTCTCTATATTTTAAATAAAATCTGGAACTCAGGGAAGTGAGATTACTGACCCAAGTTCACACAGAAAATAAGCAGTGAAGCCAAATGTGTTAGGCAGGGTTCTCTGGAAAAATAAAACCAGGACATTTATGAGTAGATAGCTAGTGAGATGACAGATAGATAGATATAGATAGATAAATAAATTTACACAGAGATAAGGACTACAACAGTCCACATAGTAGTACAGGGGGCTCAGTTCAACTCATTTCTGTGGAGTAGTTAATACTTTGGAAGACCTTCAACTCACTTGGTATGCTAGATCCCAGGTCAAGGAAGCACACAGCCAGCAGAATCCTCCCTCAGACAAGGCAGACAGAGTCTTTCCATAAGCAGCAAAGAATAGTGTGGGTCAGCAGCAGTCAGACACTCAGGAGCTTAGTGAAGCATCCCTGGATGAAATATAAAACTCAAGTAATATAAGGTGATTGGATCCACCAGCCCCAAGCTCAAGCAATGTATGAATCAGCAGCATGGTAAAACAGTTCTCAAAGGAATCTCAAATTCTGGTAACACGATCCATGTATTGGCTTGACCCACAAATAGTGTAGTTCCTAGGTTGAGGCAGAGAACTAGCTAAAGCAGCAACGTGTTTGTCTCATCAACAGTGCGAAATAGAGAGGGAAGCATGCCTTGCAGAGTCATTCATCTCTGCTCTCCCATCACACTGTGACCTGACAACCCTACATGTTCCTATTAGTGAGGTCAACACAACAAATTTATCACCCCAAGATTGAAATCTTAACTCCTACTTTAATATCCATTAATATTCATTAATATTCACCTTTATGGAGCAAAAAGTCCTACTTTATCAAGTAAAAAGTCAGCACTTTTGCTGGAGATGTGGGATTTTTAAATCTTATAATTAGTTTGACTTTTTATTTAATTGAAAACTGGTTGTTGACATAAGGGGAAGCATTTGCCTTAGAATCTCAAAAGTTCATAAAGGCATGAGTTTTGATAGTTACCCTGCACAAGGATATTTAATGAAATAGAAAATGTAATTTATAATTGAGTAAACATTCAGCCTGCAGAAGACAAGAATGAGAAGAAATTGGTAACTAAATTTGGAAATAATAGAATTTTAATGGAGACAGGAAATTGCATCTCTTGATTTTCCCTCAATGAAAAGTGGAGTACAGATTAGAAATATAGCAAAGCATGCTAAAATTGCTATAAATCAGAACTTTGTTCTTCAGTGACAATTGTTACTTTTTAAAAATTCACTGCTATTAAGTTGATGCTGACTTATAGCAATCCTTTAGGACAGGATAGAATTGCCGTTATGAGTTTCCAAGACTATTTATGGGAGTAGAAAACCCTCTCACGTCAGCACAGAGTTGGCAGTCTCTGCATTCAGGGCTTTCCTGGATAGATCAGTGATGGAGGTCACCACACTAGAATAATACAGGAAGTCACATGATCATGAATCATGCCCTACCAGTCTTCATTTGCCTGCTTTGGTTGAAAGATTCTGAACCAATCGTGTAAGCCCTTGTATCTAACAATGTTGATGTACCAGTTATAGACCTGTCTTGCTTCTGTAGTCTTACCTGCAATCATGATGCATTTATCTACCACCAATGTGTTTTTGTGACACTTTCCTTTGTTCTCTCATATCCATTTTAAAATTTTGATTCTCAGCAAACCCTTGGACATCATTTTAACCTCATGCTCATGGCCTCTCTCATCTGGACGATGTGTCAGTGACTTTGTCTCACTTCAGACTTCATAAATGTTTTCCTTAAATTAAATAAGTGAATAAATAAATCTCCTAGCACAAAGCTCAATATGTAGTAGCTCATTTACCTCAAGGCAGTGGAGAATTGAGAGAAGGGGAATTAGCAGAAAAAGTACAATACTTCTGGAGTGAAGCATTGGTAATGATCAGTTCCTGAGCTCTCAGTCTATCTGGAAATCCACATAACGCGCATTCAAGTGTAGCATGTAGCAATGCCAAAAGTAAATCATGTCTCACTTATTTTATCTCCACTACAAAAATTCATGGTGTTTGTGTCATATGAGAAAAAAGAAAAATTGACCAATCAACTATACAGCATGGCATGTTCTATTACCTAAGTTTTTATTTAATCCTTACAGCAGTATAAGATTGCTACCAGTAAAGAAACTCGTTTTGCATATGAATAACCTAAGACTCCTCAGGGTTTTACAATTACTCAAGATTCACATTAGTAAGTGACAGAACTGAAAATTAAACTCAAGTCTATCTATCTGACTCTGACTAAAACTTGAGCTGATTTTAACCTAACTATCTAGATGCTAGTTGAATGATTTAAAGTTTTTAAAGAATGTGCATGGGAAAAATCCACTTCCATCTTAAAGTACCGGGAAGTTTTCAAGAAGGTTATGGAATCTTACTTGGGCATTAAAGGGTAGGTAGATTGTTTAGCTCCCTGGAGTGTATTTTTCTTCTACTTCTTTATATATAAGATGTATACATGAGAGTTTATTTTCATTTATTCTACAAATATTTAGTAAGCACCTAAAACAAATAAAATGCTGGGATGAATCAGGAACGCCTTAAGTGATTGATACCTCTAGTGCCAAACCAAAATACAAACAAACAAACATTGGATTCTTATCAGTCTTGTTAGTCTCATCAAATGCATTGATCTTCAAAACAACTATCTATTATATTGATTTTAATAATTGGTTTTGGTTTTTATTACATTGGCTTTTGTTCTTATATTTAGAATTTTTGCTTAGTTTGGATTTTCTTACTCTTATTTCTTGGAGTTTCTTAAGGTGGATTTAAAGATTTTTCTTGCTTTTCCAATGAAACTGTTTAGCATTATAAATTTCATGTGGACTGAGCCCCAGTGGCATAGTGGTTGTGTGCAGGACTGAGGCCCACAGGGTTGGCAGTTCATATCCAGCAGCAGCTCTCCAGGAGCAAGGCTGGGCCTCCTACTCCCACCAGGGGGCAATGATGCCCCCCCCCCCCAAATTTCATGCATAGCTATTTTAACTACATCCTACAAACTTTAGTAATGCTTTATTTTGACTTTCAGTGTATTTTTTATCTGGAGTGATATATTTAACTTTGGACTGTTGGCTTTGTACTGCTTTGGTAGGAGATTTTTCAAATTGTATTTTATTATTTCTAGCTTCACTTTGTAGTGATCAGATAATAGAATCTCTATGATTTAAATTATTTGTTAAGAGGTCCAGATAAAATGAACTTGACCGCATAGTTATATATAGAACACCTCACTCCCAAACAATACAATGTATATTGTTTCCCATTATACATGAAGTATTCTTCAGAGAAACTATGCAATAGCCCATAAAACAAGCTATAATCAATTTTTAAAAAGCAAATTATTACAAATCACCTTCATAGATCAAAGTGCTAAATCAGCTATAGAAGTACAAAGGAAAAAAAGATCAAATACATGGAAAAGCAATAACACTCTCCTTTAAAACTGATGGGTAAAAGAAGAAATTAAAAGTGAAAATTTTAAAGTCCTTAAATCACATAAGAATGACAACACAATATGCCAAACATAGAAATAACAGTGCTGAGAGGAAAATTCATAGCAATAAACACATATACCAAATAAGAATAAAGAAACTCAACAGTTTAAATGTTTCCAATAATTAATGAATACTACTATAAGATTCCACGGACACCACAATAAAAGAAATAATAAAAATCAGAACAGAAATATATGAAACAGAAAATAGAAAATCAATGAAATAATCAACAAAACAAGAAGTTGGCCCTTTGAATTAATAAAATTGAAAAAACTCTAGAAAATCCAGCATAGGATAACAGAGATTAAAAATGACACAAGCAATAAATAAAAAGTATGATGTCACGCAAAAACTACAAAAATAAAACAGAAAACAGAATATGATCAATATAAGGCAACAACCTTGAAAACATAGAAACAATGGACAGATTTCCATAAAACACTGCCTATCCGAATGGACACAGACTGAAGTAGACAATCTGAACAGGCCCGTATAGAGCATACTGCTTTAAAATATCCCAGCAAAACATACAAAAAATCTGGACCCAGATGGCTTCAATTGTGAATTCTACTACAAATTCAGAGAAAAGGGTATACCAGTTCTATTCAAAATATTCCAGAGTATGGAAAAGTGTGAAAAACTACCAGATTCCTTTTTTTAATAATTTTATTGGGGGTTCTTACAGCTACTACATCATTCAGTACATCATTTGTATCAAGCATATTTGCACACATGTTGCCACATACATTTCCATACATTTCCACTTGAGCCCTTGGTACAAGCTCCCAGATTCCTTTTTATGAAATAAGATTAACCTTGATGCCAATCCCAGGCAATGACATCATTCAAAGAGAAAATTATAGATCAATAACCCTAATGAAGATATATGCAAAAATTCTCAACAAAATCTTAGCCAATATAATTCAACAACAACAACAACAACAATAATAATAATAATAATAATAATAATAAACCATGACCATGGAGACTTTGTATGCAAGGATTGTTCAATGCTTAAAAAAAACAACCAATATAACCCATTGCATGAATTAAACAAAGGAAATAAACTGAATGATCATATTGAATGATGCAGAAAAGGCATTTGACAAAATCCAGCACACATTCTTTTTTTTAACAAGAATCATTTTACTGGGGGCTCTTACAATCACAATCCATACATTCATCCATTGTCTTGAGCACATTTGTACGTATGCTGCCATAATTTTCAAAGCATTTTCTTTCTACTTGAGCCCTTGGTATCAGCTAATTTTCCCCTTCCCAAACCTATCTCCCTCCCTTATGAACTCTTGATAATTTATTTTAAAAATTTCTGTGTCTTACACTGACCGATGTGTTCCTTCATCCACTTTTCTGTTGCCCTTCCCCCTGAGAGGGAGTTGTGTGTAGATCATTGTGGTCAGTTTCCCCCTCTCCCTTTCCCCACACACACCTTCCCCTTCCTCTCCTGGTATCACTAATCTTATTATTGGTCCTGAAAGGTTTATCTATACTGGATTCCCTGTGTTTCCAGTCCTTATCTGTACCAGTTTGTATGCTTTGGTATAGCTGGTTTGTAAGGTATAACTGGGGACATTAAATTGGGGTGGATAACTAACAGAAAGTTACATGTTTCTTTTGCACTATACTTCATCCTGACTGGCTGGTCTCTTCCATGTGACCCTCTGAAAGGGAATGTCTAATTGTCTGCAGATGAGCTTTGGGTCTCCACTCCCCCTCATTCATATTCATATGATATTTTTTGTTCTCAGTCATTGATGCCTGATACCCAATCCCATCAACACCTCATGACCACACAGACTGGAATGCTCCTTCCATGTGGACTTACTTCGTTGCTTCTCAGCTAGATGGCCCCTTATTTATTTTCAAGTCTTCAAGATCACAAACATCCTATCTTTTGATATACCGACATCTTCAGTTGTCTTCACCCCATTTGCTTATGCACCCATTTTGTCTTCAGCGATCATTTCAGGAAAGTAAGCATCACAGAATGCCAGGTTATTGGTATAAAGTGTTTTCGCATTGAGGGAGTACTTGCGTAGAGGCCCAATGTCCCTCTGTTACCTTAATGCTTAACATACAAATATGTGTACATAAATCTATTATACAACATGAATGAAGGCCTAACATGATAGTGGGACAAGATGAAAGTAAAAGGAAAGAAAGGAAAGAATTAGGAAAGAAAGGATATTTATAAAGGTATACATACAGGCATGTACATATATAGGGAAATGGATCTATGTACAAAATCTATATGCTAAGTGTTAAACCAACACCAATTTTATAAGAACAATGAAGAAAATCGGAATAAATTTGAAATTTCTCAACAAAATTAAGGGCATATAATGAGCCAATGTCCAATGTTTCTATAAATGGAGATAAACTTAAAGCACTCCCTTTGCAAACAGAAACCAAAGATGTCTGTTATTGCACTCCTAGTCAATACTGTGCTGGAATGCTTAGCCAGAAGTATAAGAAAGCAAAGGTATTCAAATTAAGAAAGAATTAGGTTCAAGTTGTAAATGATATGATTCTATATAATTGAAAATCCTTAATATTCAGCCAAAACCAACCACTTAAAATGTATTTAGCCAGTGACAGAAAAGATCCATAAAAAGAAAACTATAAAACCCTATAATAAGAAACTAAATGGATCTATATAAATATGTTATGTTATCGATAAGATGACTGAGCTTCAGAAAATGTCAATATCACCTAAAATAATCTGCAAACTAATGCAATCTCAACTTCCTTGGTAAGAGAGATGAAAAATACTAATAACTAACTTTATATGGAAGGGAAAGTGACCCAAATAAACAAGGTACTACCAAAGAAGTAGCACAGAATAAGAAGTCTCACATGCATTCTCTGATCTCAAAACATACTACATAGTCATAGTAGTCAAAACAAAATAGTATTGGTATAAAAACAGATACATAGACCAATGGTACAGAATTGACAATAAAGAAGTAAATTCATCTACCTATGAATAGCTGATTTTTTCTGTTTATCAAATGAGGATGGCAAAACTGTATAGTTCTGCCCAAGAATGAAATGCCCATATTTAAACCAAATACAAAAATAAATTCAAGATAGATCAGAGATATAAACATAAAATTTACAATTATAATGATCATCCATGAAAAAATAAGGACAAACATAAGGTCTCTAAAACATGGCCTAAAAACATTTCAAATATAACTGAAAACATTGAAATAGCAGAAAATAAACTAGATGACTTGGAACTACTAAAAAATAGACATTTATGTGTAAAAGATTTCACTGTAATAGTAAAAAGAGAATCCACAGATGGGAAAATTTTGTTTTGGCAGAAGAACTACTTCAAAACTAATTATACCTAGGTCCTTCCAGCCCAGAACTGAAACTGGCAGGGCAAAGGGAGCATATGGAGATCTGTGAGTCCTGCTGACTGATACTGGTATGCCCAAAGTACTTCTCCGCTGAGAGCCATATATCTGCTACCATATCTTCCCTTCCTCACTGATAAGTAATTCTGGTCACTCCAGTAAACTCCAACCCCTGAACATACTCATCATGAGCCCCACTGCTTCCCAATTGGATGTCCTTATCTTCTACTATTTTCTCCAACCTAGTCCCAGCATTTACCTTGGCAGCCAGTATTGGTCCCTCTCAGATAGTCGGCAACTCCTGCTGCCTAGGGCAGAGGGGCTGACATCCAAGGCAGAGATCCTCCTTGCCAGAAAATCCTCTTTCTGGCCTGTGATCTGGTCTTCCACCCTGGAAGCATCCAACAGGTAGGCATCGACTTCAGCTCATGTACCAAGTGTCGTGTCCCAGCCCCTCCACCATCCACCATTCCAACTAGTATAACCTCCATGTGTCATACCAGCCCCCCCTCACCTGCCCACCATGCTACCTGGACCTTCCATGCCCACAAAGCTTTCCAGACCTGACCCAAAACTCCACCTGTACAGGTTGTATAGCAATAGCCTGCACAATATGGACCCCTGGGGCATCCACCCCATTCTACCTGACAGCCACAATGCCACCATGCTTTCAAAGCACAGACTCTTGCAGGATCCACCCCACAACATCTGCTTTCATGACCCTGTCATTATGGACCTATTGTCTCTTTTTGTTTTCTCTGTGCTTTTCCTCTTGAAACATACTTTTTCTATAACTGTGATCTTTATTGTTGCTGTTGTTTCAACCAATAGAAACCCTATGCACAACAGTATGAAACAATGAATGATCTTTCATAATCTTCATAATTGTTCTTTTGTCTGTGCCCCTTGATGCAGTCATTGTCCCAATGCCACTTATGCATAGCTTTGAAAGTTGTATGCTTTGAAGCATTGGCAAATACTGAAAGTCTGAATAAAGGAAGGAGAACATTGTTGGAAATACTGCCTAGGGCACTGTGACAGAAGAGATGATTTCTTGAAGGGGAATGAACCACGGTGATAAAATTGGGTAAAGCCTCTGAGTATGGAGCCTTCACAATATTCATTTGTTGATTGGGTATGACCCAAGGCAAAAAGAAACAGCTACAAATATAATGATTATAACTTTCAATGTGCTAAGAATGAATTTAGGAGAATTGGAAGTGGTCACAAATAAAATGGTATTCAATAAGATCAATAGCCTAGCCATTAGTGAGCTGAAACAAATGGGTATTGACCATTTTATATTAAAAATCATATTATCTACTATGCTGGGAATAACACAATCAAGAGGAATGACAAGGCATTCATTTGCAAAAATGATATTGTTAAATTCACTGTCATTGTGAAGTATCTGTGATTGATTTAAATCTCATTTAAATTAAGGAAATCCTATCAATAAAAATATAATTCAACTTTATGCACAAATCACAATATCCAGTGAGTAAGAACTTGAAGAATTATGTAAAGATTCCTGTCAGAAATTGATCAAAATGAAATATAGATGCATTAATAGTTATTGATGTTGGGAATGCAAAAGTTGGAAACAAAGAGGAAGGAACAGTAGTTGGAAAATATGGACTTGGTGATGGAAGCTAATCTGGAGATCTAATGGTAGAATTTTGCAAAACCAATGAAGTGTTCATAACAATGCCTTTTTTCAACTATACATGAACTTCCTCAGAGAGAATAAACAGAAACCACATTGTCAGCATCTGCGAGAAAACATAATGGAAAAGCTCAATATCAGCAACCAAAACAAGGGCCCACTGTGGAACAGACCATCAATTGTTCATATGTAAGTTCACCGTAAATAAAGAAAATTAAAACCAACCCACAAGGATCAAAGTACAACATTGAATCTATCCTCTTAATTTTGGAAACATCTCAAGAACAGATTTCATGCAATGAACACCAGTAACAGAAGACCTTATGAGCAGTGGGAGGACATCAAGAATACCATTAAAGAAGAAAGCAAAAGATCGTTTTCAAGGCAGGAAAGAAGGAAAATATCAATGTGAATTTCAGAAGAGACTCTGAAACTTACTCTTAATCAGAGAGTAGCTAAAGTAAATGGAAGAAAGGTTGTGGGGGTGGGGCAGGAGGAGAGGGGTTAAAAAAAAGAAAGGTTGGAGTCAAGGAAGTGAATAGAAATTTTCAAACAGCAGCCTGAGAGGATAAGCCAAAATTTTAAAGAAATGTGCAAAGGCCTAGAATTAGAAAGCCAAAGAGAAGAGCATGCTCAACATATCTGAAACTGAAAAAACTCAAGAAAAAAGTTCAAGCTTTGGGTTGTAATTCTGAAAGCTTCTATGGGCAAAATATTGACTAATGCAGAAGTGTCAAAAGAAAATGGAAATAATACAAAGTCACTGTACACAAAATAACTAGTTGACATTCTACCATTTCAGGTAGTATATGAGCAAGAACCAAAGATGCTGAAAGAAAAAGTTCAAACTACATAAAATGTATTAATGAAAAACAAGGCTCCAGGAACTGAGGTTTCAGAACCATGAAGAAGCACTGGAATCACTCACTTATCTAATCCAGGAAAATTCGAAAACTTGGCCAACTGACTAGAAGAGATCTATATGTGTGTCCACGCCCAAGAAGTGACCTAAATTAATTTAAATGTGTATCTTAAAATACATTCTCAATTACTTAAAAATATTGTAGACTTTTTTAGAAATCTTTTTTGCCCTCCTTTCCCTTTACTTATTTACTTCCTTGCCTTGTCTTTCTCCTATAAGCTGCTATTTGTTTCCTATTGATCCTCTCTTGTACAGCTTGTCAAGTACCTCGACAAGACCCAGCAATGCATCCAACACCAATGCCTTTGAAACAGGTGTCAATAGCACTATGCACACACACACACAATGAGGACAGATAAAGAAGAAAGAAAATCAGACGCACACGCGCGTACACACACACACACACACACACACACACACAAAACAGAACAACACTCAGCCCTGAAAGATTACACTGGAGAGTGCTTGGAAATACCAGAAATACAATTAAAGAGAATGGTATTTAGATACCTTCTGCATATGGAAGTACATGTTGAAAAATGAGAAAACCTACACCAAAAATAGCAAGAGGAAAGAAACAATAAAATTGCAACAATAACAACAGAACTAGACAATATGGTAAAAGGGCATAGTACTAAAACTGAAGAAAGGTTAAAAACAAATTCGTGAACTCAATTAAAATTATTTTATATACAACTGAAAAAAGAAACAAACAGAAAAATCAAAGTCTAAGAATGAAGTGGGACACTATCAAAAGAAGAAGAAACAAACGTGTAAAATAGATAGTATAAGAAATCATGGAAGAGAAGGTTTCCAATACCATAAAAGAGAAGAAAATAACTACTTAAGAAACTGAGAAACCTCTATGAAGAAGCACTGGAACCATTCTGGAAAGATTCAAAAAGAAAACTATTGTGACATATAGTAGCTAAATTATCCAATTTCTTTATAAATTTTTCCAAAACAATTTTATTGGGAGCTAATGAAGATATCACATTATTCCACAGTTCAATCACATCAAGCAGTATTGTACAATTGTTACCACAACCGGTTTCAAAACATTATTTTCGTTATTGTGCTCCTTGATGCCTACTTCCCTTTACATCCTCCCATCCTCTCTCACTGTACACCCCAAGAACTCTTATTTTACTCATTGCCTGTCTATATGTTCATCAATTCAATCGTGGATTTCTTATACTGAAAAAACATATGATAAAATTCCAAGAGGGCTACACCCAATGACAATATTTTAAAATTTTCCCAACAAGTTTATTGGCATATAATTCAAATAGCATGCAATTCAATAATTCGATCACATGAAGAAGAGTTCTGTAATCACCACCACAAGCAGTTTTAAAGTATGTTGGTCTTTCTTCTAGTCATTTTTTATTAATGCCCCATTTTCCTCTAACCTGCCACATACCCAAGGAACCATTAATACACTTAGTGTCTCTATAGCTTTCTGTATCCAGGATTTCATATAAAGAAAAACATTTAAAAACTGAACAAGCAAACAAAGAAGAACAAAGTAAAACAGATAAAAAGCCTCAATAAAAAGAAAGCAGAAAATATTAAAGCCTGGAACAAATTTAAATGGGTCATAAGTGAGATCAAATGATTGTGTGACAAATTTAACCTAACTGCATTTGAGTCAATTTATTCTACATGTTAGAAAAGATACTCACATCCCTGACTTCTGATCACAGGTGATAAACCATAAGCATAATCCACATGTATTTTCCCTTCATGCTTTGAAAAACTGAAATAGCTGTTAAATGAGTCACAAAGGAGATCCAATGGTAAGATATTACACTTGATCTAATGATGTCTACCATAATCATGTTACAATACAGTCTGTCTGATATCAGGGCTATTCATAGCCCTCAACTATCATAAGAGGAGATTCACTATAGGGTTAATCCATGTGTGGACCCTGAAAATGGATTCTGGATTTCAACTGCCATCTATAGTCATCTCCAAAACAGCTGTTCACATTTTAAACTCTGATGACAGTCGCTACTTTATTTTTGGTTATATAATTTACAACCCTTGAATCACACAGGTTGATACGTGGACTTAGTTGGTACCTGAGAGGTAAACTGAGCCAGAGACTGTATAAGTTCTACAGTCACCAGAATTTCTTTTGACTATACATTATAAGTTGTAGCACTATGGTCGCTTGGAGGCATCGTGCCCAGCTAGAGGTATCAAGGCATTTAGTTAGGGTTTCATTGTACCAGAAGAAGGTTCCCGGAGGCAATTTAAGAGAGCCACTAGTGTTTACAGTGTGATTAGAAGTTTTAAAGGGTTTGAAAGGGGGAGTGAGAAGTGGCTTGAATCTGGGTTAGAGCAAGAGAGAGTAAGTCTACCCATGACCAGTGAAGCTCCAGGGACACCTTAGACTGGTGATTTTTATGTGGCATCTTCTTGGGGTGTGTAGGAAGGCTGCACTTCAGGGATGGCAAAGTGGAGGATTGGAACTGGGTTGACAGGGTTGGTGGTAAGGGGTTTTGGCAGTAGCATCTACCTTGTTATTGCCCTGAGTGACAAGAGCAATGAATGGTGGCCACTTTTGTTGGTAGCTGAAAAGCCTGTAAGAGATTGGCCATTACTTTGCCTTTTATAGTGCGGGACTGCTTGATAGTGAGAAATTACCATTCTTTCCAGATCGCAGTGTGACTGTGAGCTATAAGAAATGCATATTTTCCACTCTCACCATAGGCTAGTGATGCCCCCCAAAAAGAAATGCATATTTAAAATCAGAATATATATCAGTCGCTTTTCCTTTGGCAAAAGGGAGAGCTTAAGTGAGAGCAATAAGTTCTGCATTCTCAGAAGTGGTCTTTACTGTAAGATATGCAGCTTCTCAGACCTGATCAGAGTAGGCAGCTTTTCACTGTCCCTGGGTATGTACAAAGGAACTGCCATTATCAAACAAAGTTAGATTTGAAATAGGATAAAGTTCAGAGAGTGGCCTGGAGACAGGAATGACTGCTAGGCTCTGGTGAAGAATCCAGGAGCCAGAGCAGGAGCCAGGTTTAAAGAGGGAGCTTGGCAGAGGGTTATGTTAGGATTTTCAACAAATATGAAGTGAATTTCCTATAAGTGGCTTGGGGAGAGCACAGACAGAACCCGATGGGAGAGGAGGCCCTGCAGCCTGTGGATGAATAATGTTTGGATGGGCTCTTCAACATTAACTTTAAGGTTTCTTTGGTAAGGGTGATAGCTACTCCTAGGGCCTGGAGACATGGTGACCAGCCTCTGACTGTCATATTTAATTTTTTGGACAGATAAGCTACAGGGGATAGAGTAGGTCCCAGGGGCTGAGTTAGGACACCAACTGTTATACATTTTTTTTAATCCATGTAAAGCAAAAAAGGTTTGAGGTGATTTGGCAAGTACAGGGGTGGGGAGTGGAGGAAAGGGTGTTGTAGTTTGCTAAAGGTGGCCTTGACTTATTGGGGGCAGTCCAGTGGACCAGTAGGTGTGGTTTTAGCAGCTTCATAAAGGGATTTAGCTAACAAGAAAAAATTAGGGATTCCATGTCTGAAAAATCCTACAAGTCTAAAAATGAAGGTATTTAGTTTGCAGTTTCTGGAGCCTTGAACTCTCCCATCGCCCAGCCATTGTCTGCTGTAAGGTCCTATGTAGTAGGGGTTAGCTGCAGGCCCAAGTAAGTGGCCGCTGTGCATGAGAGCTGGGCTTTAACTCAAAAGACCTTATAGCCATTAGATGCTAGGAAGTTCAAAAGTTGGGCTGTCTGCTTGAGTGAACTGGCTTGAGCGGGACTGCATAGTAGAAGGTCATTCACATTTGGAGTTAAGGAAGTTGTGATGGCTGAAGAGGAGCCTGAATGGCCTCTGGATTCCCAGGAGATGGTTGAGAATAGGGTGAAGGACTGGAAAGCGGAAGTGACAAGGCTTTTAGGGAGTCAGAGGAGGCAAGGGTGGTCTGTGCAGTGCAGGAGATAACAGGGGTTCAGGAGGAGCACCCACAGGTGACTGGGCAAGGCAGGTGAATTGGGCTGAGGGACAGGAGACACACAGAGAAGGATGAGTATGGAGAAGAAACAAAGCCTGGATATAGAGAAACTCAGATCATCTGGGTTCGGTGGCAAAAATCATCAAGATTGCGGAGGATGTTGAAAAGCAAAGCACTCTCTTCTGGTCACCATGACCTGGTGTCTAATTGGTATTGTTGGCCACACCTAGTTACAGAAGGAGACCAGGGACTTAGGGTGAATGATTGGAGCAAAGCCCAACTTGGCAAGAGTTAAGGGTTCAGTTGAAGAGTCCTGGACACCCCAGAACAGGAGGGTAGAGAGTGAGCTTCCCATGGTGACTTAAACTGCAGGGGGTACAGGCAGAGGAAAAGGGCATCTCCTGGGTTCTGACTATGCCCATCAGTCAGGAGGTGGCCTGGTAACCATGAGAGGCAACCCAGTTAGAGTTAGGGGCTCAGTGGGAGAGTCCTGGGCCCCACGAAATGGAAACGTTTCCTGGCACAGGCCTGCGGCTTTAATCCAGCAGATAAGAACCTTGGGTCAGTGACAGTAAAAGATACCTCAGGAGACTGAGGGGCAGGGTAAGGGGCTTGGCTTTGTGGCCCACTGAATAGAGGGTTGGTGGAGACCTTTGTCCGGGAGGAAATGGATTTTAGAGTAGCTGTGAGAGTAGGCACTGCTAGTATGAGACACAAGAACAGATATAAGAAGCTCAGACTCACCCTCTGTGCTGCAGTCTAGTCTAAAGCTGGAGTGATTGCCTGGCCCAGTGCCAGCAGCCCAGTCACCAGCAGGGATTGCAGGAAGTAAATATAGATACTAAAGACTGGAGGCCACATGAGAGGGAAGATAGGCACAGAGAAATGTTGGACATGAGAAACTGACCTTATCATCACATCCCTTACAAGGAAAGGCAGTTATTGCTAGCTCCTCTTGGTACTAGGGTGGAGGCATAAACCCCTACCTGTAGCCATATGAACCTTAATGTTCCCATATGTTCCCATATGAGTTTGCTCAGTGTCCAGAAAGGCAAACAAGACAAATGAGACAGAGCAAATATGCACAGAAATACTTATCAGAGAAGCACTTGTGCAGACAGATCTCAGAGATCCATGGAAACAAAGGATGGGGCTGTCAACCAGCCATTGGGAGGTCAAGGGAGCCTAGGAGACCCTCCTGCCAATCCAGGGTTTGAGCACCAAGGTGAGAGGTTAAACTGAGGCAGAGTTCAGACAAAGACGTGAAGCAAAGGATTACTTTATTAGAGGAAAAGACCTTTCAGGAGGGTAAGGGAGAACAGAGAGGGGGATGGAAGCCTCTTGAGCTTCCAGGCGGGTTCCGCAACCTAGAGTGTAGGTTAGGGAAGTTGCACTTGGTACTGCAACAGTGGGATGTGTGTGTGTGTGTGTGTGTGTGTGTTTATAATTTGAACTGAAGGCAGGCGGATTGTAAAGGGAAAGAGAAGGTCCTAGTGCTATGGTTGCCAGGAAACAATGGTAGGGAGAGGAAGATTGTATTCTACCTTGGTAGAGATCATCTTGTCCCTGTGAAACAACACCAGGAGAGGGAGTATGTTCTACCAGGTGGGAAACGCTGAAGGCAGGTGCTTTGATATTCAGGTACTTTGAAACTTAGCAGATCACCGGTCTTCTTGAGAGTCCGGAATAGGGGGTGGCTGGCCCCAGAGAGGCGAGAATGGGGGGTCTCGAAAAAGAGGCCACCTGATCTGGGCCTGGCCAATACAATGTCTCACCTAGATGGCTGCTTGTTTGACAACAAACCTTAAAGACCCCAGATGCTATTCTTTATGATAACTAAGCACCATATAATTTCTTCATCACCCTTTGCTCTAGCATCCACAACTTCAGTGATCACTTCATGAAGGTAAGTATCAAGTAGGGTTAGGTCATAAGAACAAATTATTCTTAAATTGGGGCTAAAATTAAATAAAATCCCCCAAACCATGCATGCATACATATTTCTCATTCACCTTAGAGACTTTTTTTTTGTCATTTTATGTTAGAGAACATTATCCATCTCCTTCCCAGGGAATCAGTTCCACTGCCATCAAATCAATGCTGGCTGAAAGTATTGAGCAGGATAGGACTCTTCCTGTGAGTCTCTGAGTCTGCATATTTTTACATCAGTAGAAAGTCTCATCCTTTTCCTGTGGAACTGGCTAGTAGTTTCCATTGCTGACTTCTGTGCATTGATAGTGTCATTTATCCATGGTATAAAAGTAAAGACACTGTTGATAAAAAGAAATTAAAGAGTATGGGATAGTTATAATACATGAATTGTTTAATTGTACAGATTAGTACTTCAGTAATTGGACACTATACACAAAGGGTATTGGTGATAAGGCAAATATCCAAAACCATTCCTTCACAGCAGCGGAGCTATACCTACCAGATGAATGCATGTCATAATGAAGTAAGGAAAGCATCAAAATAGCAAGCCTATGACAGTTCAGGGACACCACTTAATGAGCAAGAGAGTTATACCAAAGTCCATCATCTGCTGATTCTATGGCTTTGGGCTAGTAGTCATCTGATTTTTCTCACAAGAGTGGTTTCTGTCTTAAGTTAAAGTTACCAGATTTTAAGTGGGACATCACTGACCAGGGGGAAGGGGCGTTCTTGATTAAAAAATTGGTCTATATGGAGCAACAAAAATGTTCATAGAAGGCAAAAATAGTATTGTAATATATTTATTTAACTTTAAAATGCTGCAGGACGTTGCTAAATTGTTAAAAAGCAGGACGTCTGGTCACTTTATCTTAAGTCCAATGACTGCAAGTGAATTTGAGGTAAAGCCCAGTTCATTTAGTAGGATTTCCACATCAAGTCCTTCTTCTGTGGCCTATGAAGAATAGTGTGCCCCTTGAAAGACCAAAGTCTAAAGTCCCAGTATTCTATGATGCACAGACTGGGTCATAAAGAGTTACATAGAAACTAGGTCAAAAGTATCCAATTAGGAATCGAGTACCAGATCTATAGTCTCCCCTTTGGTTTCACATAAGTATTATTACACACATTTACCCTTTGGAAGGTTGTTGCTTCCCTTTTTTCCTAGCAAGAAACATGTAGTTGCCTTCTCTGAGACATACATGTCCACCACCCAAATTCCCCAATTTCAAGGAAAAGGAGAGAATCATTACACTAACTAAAGAAAAAAGAAAAGTCATCTATGAAAGAAAACCATTAATAATAAGCTCGATTTCTCAGCAGAAGCCACACAGGTAAAGAGACAATCATGTGACATATCAAATTCTGAAAGATAATAAAACGAGAACCAAGAATATTATGTCCAGAAAACTGTCCCTCAAATGTGAAGAAGAAATAATGGTACTTCCCGAAAAAGAAAAATTAAAGGAATTTGTGCAAACAAGACCAGATATACAAAAATACCAATGGGACCACACCAGATAGAGAATCAATAATGGTAGACACAACTTACAACAACATATATCAAATAAAGCAATAAAATTAAAAAAGGACACAAAAGGACACAGAAATAGATGAATAACAAAGAAACCATAAAACCATAGAAGCAAAACAAACAGCAAAAAGAAGACCTGTACATAGCAATAAGGACACTGAAGTTCAATGGATTAAAGCAAATGTTCTCAGGCTGTGGATTGTGACCCCTTTCGGGGTTGAAGGGATCTCCCTATTCACAACAGTAGTGAGATTATGAAGTAGCAACAAAAATAATTTAATCGTTGGAGGATCACTACAACATGAAGAACTGTATTAAAGGATTGAAGCTTTAGGAAGGTTGAGTACCACTGGGTTAAACCTGAGGGGAACACAATGTATTATAAAACAAGACCCATAAATATGCTACTGCCAAAAGATACACCTTAAGGATAAACCTTAAATTCAAGTACAAAATAGACTAAAAACCTAAGAATGTGGGAAAAATTCAATGATAGCCAGTGGAGAAAAAGCTAGAGACACTAATATGTAATAAAATAGGCTTCAAGACAAAAACACGATAAAACAAAAGCATATGTTGAGGCTGTGGTAGTCATATACTCATGTGTCAATTTCATGATTGGGAGTCTAGGGGTGGAGTCTAGTCTGTCAATCTGGAGATAACCAGTGAAGTCTCTGTGTGGGCATGGCTTTCTCCTGAGAATTCTGGGAAGTTTTGCAGTATTTCTCAATTGGAGAAGAGAGATTTGAGTCAGTCTCTTGGAGTCAGTATACATGCTGATGGATCCTGGGTCCTGGAAAATGAAAGAGCCAGAGGAGAAAGCACATGGGCTTGCCCTGATGGAACTAGACTTCTGGGGCTGGAGAAGCCACAGAGAGAGCCCTGCCAGCTCTGAGATACTTCTACCACCAATGGATACTGCTGATGTACCCTGAGCCCTGGAAATGAGGAGCCATGGGGAGACTCCTGACAGCACCAGGGTGCTTCTACTGCCACTGGATACAAAATACTCTGCACCACTGGCTTGTGAATTTGTGAGTTGGAAGGAGACTATATGGACTGGTATCAGACAAATGGGCTAATATCGGACTTATGGCCTTCGACTGGACTGAGTTGGGATGCTTTCTCAATGTTCCATTACTCTTGTTTATAAACCTTTCCCTTGTATCAATATGCATGTTTATGAATTTGTTTCTCTAGTCTACCTGGATTAACACAAAGGCACAGAACAAATATTAACAAATTTTTTAAAATTAAGATTAATTTTTTGATAGAGGAAGATGTTCAATAATATTAATTCACAAGGCAGATACATGCCTACCAGATTTTACAACCAATTTTTTTGATAGAGGAAAATGTTCAATAATATTTGTTCACAAGGCAAATACATACTTACCAGATTAATACATGTCATAATAAATCAAAAAAGGCATTAATGTAGTAAGTATATGATAGTGTAGGGCCAAAATTAATTGGGCCCCCTCAAGGCAACAGAAACGATGTTCAACAACTCTAAGTTCTATACCCTTGGGATATCAGTCATCTTCTTCAGCTCACACTACAGTCTCAGTCTTAAAATCAAGGGCTACGGGTTAGGTTAAGGGAAAGTCTATTTTACCTACAGGGGTTTCCACATTGATTCTTTCAGGTGCATCCTATGAAAAATGCTATGCACTTCAAAAGAGCAGTCTAAAGTCTTGGTTGTATGCATGCAGGCTCATTTATCAAGACCTGGATAAAAATTAGGTCAAAAGTTTACAAATAGGAACTAATTCTGGGCGTATTCCCCTTTGCGTTCTATATAACTATTGTTAAGTATTTCTTTCCCAATGGGAGGCTATTCCCATCATTCTCATATCAACAAAAATGTAATCAAATTCTCTGATACATACATGCCCCCTTCCCAAAACCTCGACGTCAATTTCTGGTAGGATATCCTTATCACTTTAATATGAGTGTCTGTTGATGTGCGGTCATCTTAGTACAATTTTGTATGGTGGTAACTGAATGGTCTTATCTATCTCCTAGAGAGGTGCTGCAGAGATCAATAGATTTTAATAATTAGTCCCTTGTACCTTATTACATTGCTAAATATTTTATCTCATCTGTAGGCTCTCATTTTACTCTTTGGATAAAATATTTTGATATTCATATGCATTTTATAGTTAATAGATACTAGTCATCTATTTTCGATTCCAGTATGTGCTTACTTTTTGTATCTGATAGTCTCTGTATGCTCTGAAATAGGGTTTATGATTGTGTTATTGCGGGTAGACTAGAGAAACAAATTTCATAGGCACACATATGGATATAAGGAAAGGGTTTATGTACAAAAGGAATGGAAAACTGAGAGAGCATCCCAACCCAGTCCAGTTCAAGTTATAAGTCTGATATTAGCCCATATGCCCGAAACCAGTCTATAAAGTCTCCTTCCAACTCACGAAGTCTCAGGTCAGTGGGTGCAGATTAACAGACTAGACTCCACCCCTACATTTCAATCATAAAATTAACATAAGCACATGACTGCCACAATGATTGTCCCAATATTCTTATTCTTATCTTATTCTTATTCTTATTTTATTCTTATTTTTATCCTGATAGTTCTGGGGTTTACATTTACGTCTCTAAACCATCTTGAGTTCCTTTTTGAGCATTGAATGAGCTATCAGTCCTGTTTCATTTTTTTTTGCAAATAGAGATCCAATATTTCCAGCACCATTTGTTGAAGAGGAAGTCCCTTTCCCATTTAATGTTTTTTGGTCCTTTGTTGAAAATTGGTTGCCTATAGATGGATGCTTTTCTATACTGTTCCATTTGTCTATGTATCTGCCATTATACCAGTAACAAGCTGTTTTTGTTATTCTTTGTAATAGAATTTGAGGTTGGATAATGCAAGACCTTCTACTTTGTCCTTTTTCAGAAGTTCTTCACATATCATGGGCCTCTTTCCTCTCCATATGAAGTTGGTGATTAGCTTCTCCATTTCTTTGAAATTAATATTGGAATTTGTCCCAGAATTGTGTTTTGTTTATAGATTCCTTTAGGTAGTATTGATAGTTTCAAAATATGGAAATCTCTTATCAATGTGCCAGGTATAATCTACCTTTTCATAGGTTTCTTTTTGTTTCTTGACATAGTATTCTTTAGTTTTGTGGAGTTCTTTGTACAGTTTTTTTATTTCTTTGGCTGGGTGTGTTACTGTTGCGAGGTGCCTTCAAGTCAAGTCCAACCCACAGTGACCATATACAAAACAGAATGAGAATTTTTCCTCTTCTGTGGCATCATCACATTTGTTGCTATGCTTGACACCATTGTTGCATCAATGATATAAATCCATCTCCTTGAGGGGCCTTCCTGTACTTCACAGGTCCTCTCTTTTGCCTAATTCTATGCACATCTCCAGGGTCTGGTCTCTACTGACAATATAATATGTCCACAGTATGCAAGAAGAAGTCTCACTAGCCATGCCCATGCAAAGAAGTTTGGGCATATTTCTTTTGAGACAGATTTCATTGTCCTTTTAGCAACCCATGGTACTTTCTATATTCTTTGATAACACCACAATTCAAATGCATCAATTCTTTTTCAGTCTTCTTTATTCCATGTCCAACTTTCACATGTACATAATGCAATTGAAAACATAGTAGCTTGTATCGGGTGAAGCTTAGTCCTCAAAGTAACATCCTTGCTCTTCAAGGCCCTCAAGAGGTCTTGTGCATGAGATTTACCTAATTTTTATCTCTTGACTGCTGCTTCCATGAGCATTGACTGTGACTAAAAGCAGGCTTAACCATTTCAACCTTTTCTCCATTTATCATAATGTTACTTTTTTTTCCATTTATCATTATGTTACCTCCTGGTCCAGTTTTTCTTTACATTGGATTGTAGGCCACACTGAGGGCTATAATCCTTGATCTTTATCATCAAGTGTTTCAATCCCTCCTCACTTTCAGCAATCAAGATTGTGTCACCTGCACATGGCAGGCTGTTGACAAATCTTCCTCCAATATATTTTCTTCTTCTTCATATATTTTCTCAATTTTTTCTTCACTATCTTTTGTGATTGGTGAACAAATTTGAATGGTAGTTAAATTATTTGAATTCCCTTGAAGATGGATAGATATATTCCTATCACATCTAGCATTATATTTCATGATTGATTTTACAATATCCTTTTGACCATACCAATGTCAAACCACAGTAAATGATATTATTTTCTGATTCAAAGTGGCCAATACAAGTTCATTTTAGCTCACTAGTGTTTAGGACTTATATCCTTATATATTTGATAACTTTCTATATTCCTAGATTCATACTTCACATGTTCCAAGTTCCAGTCATTAGCAGAATTTGCAGCTGTTTATCTTCACCTTTGATAATGCTTCATAAGCAAATGAAGATCTCAAAAGCTCTATTCTCACACTATGAACCTACTATCTTCACCATGGTCAACTCCACTCTGAGAAATCAGTCCCATTTCAAATGTCCCCTGACCTAAAGGGCCCATTCTCTACCTCTGTCTCCATCAAGGTTCTGCTTCCATTCATTAGGCCTTCAGTATCTGACAATGTTCTGAAGCTCTGCATTAATATTTTCAGTGACTCCTTTCAAAGTGGAGAGCCAGTCCTTCTTCATTGTCTGTTTTTCACCTGGAATCTCAGATGAAATCTGTTCACTTTGGTTACTCAGCTGGTTTTGGAAATATCAGTTACATAGCTTCCAACCTCACAGCAAAAGACAAGTCATCACAGTACAAGAAACTGACAAACAAGTTGTGGTTGTATAAGTTTGTTCCTAGGTATTTCATCTTGTGTGTGGTTATTATAAATGGTATTATTTTCTTGATGTCTTTTTTGAAGTTGTCATTTCTGGCAGACAGGAATCTGTTTCATTTATGCTTGTCATTTTTGTATTCTATTACTTTACCAAATCCCTCAATTGTTTCCAACAGTCTTTTGGTGGAGTCTTGGGGTTCTCTTGATATAAATTATATCCCCTGCAAATAGAGAGAACTTCTGTTCTTTGCCCAATTATATTCATTTGATTTTGTTTTGTTATCTGATATTTATGGCTAAATTTTCCAGCACAGCATTTTATATGAGTGGTAAGAAGGAGCACCATTGTCCAGTTTCTATTTACAGGGGAAATTAGCAATAATTTTCTCAGAGCAAAATGCTATAGAACTAGAAATCAACAATAGAATGAAATAGGGCAAAAAACACATAGAACCTGAAAACACGAAATTTGAAAAAAGCTGAGTTTTAGATCAAATAGATGAAATTTTTAAATTCTTTGAAACAAATGAGAATGAACACACGATATACCAAAACTTTTGGGAAACAGCAACAGCAGTATCCAAAGGCTATTTATGTAAAGAAATGTACCCATAAAATAAGATAAAATAAAAATTAACATTTTAACAATGAATTTTTAGTGACATGGATAAGAATGACAAAATAAACCCTCAAGTAATAAGAGAAAATAAACCATAAAGATTTAAGGGGAAGGTGGAAGCAAGATGGTGACCTAGCAGCACATGCAGGAGGTACATTACAGAGACAAGTACAGAGAGGCAAAGGAGAGGGATATCCTATACTTCCAGACCACAAAATTCTCAGCATATGGAAAAGTAGACACAGATTTATTAAAATAAAAGAGCAACAACATCTGCCAATAAAATTCCCTTTCTCATTGTCCCTTGGCGCAAGTTGGTGGAGCACAGAACCTCAGCACTCCCAACAGATTTTTCACTGGTCAGGAGTTATCTAGGGTGGCTGACTGACCGAGCTGCAGGGACATAGCTCGATGTGACATCCAGGGACAGATAGAAGCACAAATAGGCTAGGTTCTCATCCCAGGCCAACAGAGCTTCAATCTGACACCTTCCCTGGCCTACCTCACAATAGCAGGAATATCACAATGTGCCAAGTCATGCATGGATGACTCTACAGTGCAGATTATAGCAGTGCAGATTATAGCAAGAAGAATAGTAAATAGACTAACTCTCCACACAGGAAGAGGGAACTCCAGCCATACAAGGCAAAACTAATCCCCCATCCCTAGGATAAAGTTCTGCACAGTCACACATTAAGGTATGGCCATTTGCAGACTTTTTAAAAAATTCTTTGATTAGCAGATGGCACACACATACCTTCTCTTTTAGAAAGATATTAGCATAAAAATACAAGCCGAAAGTGCAACAGCAGTTTTGCAAGTCAAAAGAAGGGAGTTTGGATGGGAGACAAAGATTAAAAGTGTCAGGATTGAGAATGTTCTTGCTGCTGTCATACTGGATAGACATAGGTACTCACCAGTTCTCCCATTACTCCAGTCACTGGTCAGCAACCTGAACTGCTCAGATAAGCAACCTGTTGTCTGAGTGGGCTACTACTTCATTCCTCCCTCCTAGACCACATAGGCAGATGGCAAGTTAAGCCCCACTCCCCAACCTCCACTTGGTTACCTCAATCATGTAAAAAGAGCAAAACCTGTTCTTCCTACCCGAACCTCTAGAGGTTTGTTCCTTGAAATAAATAAACTAAATCATTAGAATACAGGATCCTCAGCCATACCAGACACCAAAATCACTCCCCTAACTTCAATCTCCACGCTACCCTGATATTCTCAAAGACTGCAAGATAGCAAAACAACATACTACCAGACACTGTCCCAATGTCTTGATTTTAAGACATTCCAAACAGTTTTAATTCTCCCCTCACCAAAACCCCAGGACAAGGTCTAGACCTCAGCTGTTCTTTTATTAGTATTTTTATAGCTTTGTGTGCTTTCTTGCTTTTTAAAATCCTTTTATTGGAGGCTCATAAAATTCTTATCACAATCCATACATAAGTCCATTGTGTGTCAAACACATCTGAACATCCACTGCCCTCATCATTTTCATAAACTTTGCTTTCTATCTGTATTTGGAATCAGCTCCTCATTTTTCCCCTCCATCCCACCCCTTCATAAACACTTGATAATTTATAAATTATTATTACTTTATCATATCGTATACTGCCCTATGTCTCCTTTCACCCACTTCCCCATTGTTCATACCCCAGGTTACATGTAGATCCTTATAATCGGTTCTCCCTCCCAACTCCTCCCCCTTCCCTCCACCCTTGAGGTAGGGTCACTCTCACTACTGGTCCTGAATTGGTCATCTGTCCTGGATTCCCTATGTTTTCAGCTCCTATTTGTACTGGTGTACATCCTCTGTTCTAGCCGGATTTGTAAGTTAGAATTGGGGTCATGATGGTGGGAAGGAGGAAGCATTGAAGAAAGAGAGGAAAGTAGCATGCTTCATTTTTGCTATACTGCACTCTAACTAGTTTGTCTCCTCCCTGGCATCCCTCTGTAAGAAGTCCATTACTTACACATGGACTTTGGGTACCCAATCTTGTCTCCCCCTCACTTACAATAATGTAATTTTTAGTTCCTTGATGTCTGATACCTGATCCTTTCGACACTTTGCGTTCACCCACACTAGTGTGTTTCTTTCATGTGGACTTTGTTGCTTCTGATTTAGATGGCCAATTGTTACCTTCAAGTCTTTAAGACCTCAGACACTATGGCTTTTGATAGCCCGGCACCATCCGCTTTCTTCAACACCATGCCATATGCATACTTTTGGCTTCAGTAATCATGTCCGGATGGTGAGTATCATGGAATACCAATTTAATAAAGCAAAGTGTGTTGCTTTGGGGAAGTACTTGAGTGGATGACCAATTTCCATCCGCTGCCTTAATACTGAGTCTATAAGTATGTGCACGTAAATCTATTTCCTCTTCATTGTATATGAATATATTTACATATGTACATACCTATATTTAGACATCTATAAATGCCCCTTGCCTCCTATTTCTTTCCTATATTCCCTTTTACTTCTCTCCTGTCCAAGTATCATGGTTAGCCTTCATTTGGGTTTCAGTAATTTCTGTCGGTTACTCTATCCTCGATCAATCCCTAGTAGACCTTTCACTCCCTCCTTGCCACTGATATTGAGTCACTTATTGTTCTTTTGTCCCTAGGTTGACATCACTTCCTTTCCCCCACCTTCCCCTCTCCCCTGTCCTCCCGGAACCATAGTTCCCACCATTTTCCCCTCCAGACTGATCATTCAGCCTATCTTATCCAGATAGACCTTCAGAGATGATATTCTGTACAAAAAAACAAGATATAGAAAGATGAAGTGACAAAAGTAAGTAAAATGATGACTACAAGAAAAAAAACAATGCCCAGAATATATATAAATAAATAAATAAACAATAGTAAAGCAAAACCTGTAAATAGCTCAAGGTCTGTTTGCTGACCTCTAGGAATAACCGCCAGTCAAGTCTGGTGAGGTTCCACACCCTGACCCCAAATCTATCCTTGGCACTCCCTCAGGACCTCCATTCTCTGCTCCCCCCGCTGTTCTGCTGCACACCCTTAGTGTTTTCCTCATGGGGTAGGGAAAGACATATGCAATCCTGACACTATGTCTCCAGTGTTGTCCCCCATAGAGCCTTGAGTCAGCAAGGGATGTTGTGTCTCATAGTGGAGCTGACCATCTGGTCCTCTCTGTGCGTTGACTGTTCTGGGTGAGGAGATTGTCCTTAAGGCTTGGTGAGTAAGGATGTACTCCAGTTTCTCTCAGCTGAACTTCAGTGCTGTACTCTAAAGTAAATTCTTCTGTGGAGAGGGGCAGCTGTCCATATGGTTAGGATTAGGGCCAGGCACTCAGACCACTCCACTGGCTCCCTGCTCCATGCCATCACGCTGCATTCACATCCTAGAATATAGGGTTTAAGTCTGGTCCCTCTTTCCCTGTGGAGAGACAAGCAATACCCTTCCCTTGGGTGGATTAGTGCCCTGTTTCCCAACTACACATTACTATCTCCCTACTTCCTTTATAGTTGACTACTCTAGGTAGCCCTGGACTTTGTCTGGCCCTTGACATATTATCTGGACCTCATCCCATTAATTTTTATATGCAGTAGCCTTTTCCCTATGCCGCTTTTCCTGTTTTTTAAGTGTACTTCAGCGGACTCATGTTGTCCTTGTCCTTTTGCACTTGGCTTACTTCACTTAGCATGATTTCCTCCAGTTTTTCTCATGAAGCGATATTTTTCATGTGTTCATCACTACTTTTCAGCAATAGATAGTAATTCATTGTATGTATGTTCCACAGTTTCTTGAGGAAAATTTGGGTTGTTTCCAACTCCTTGCAACTGTAAACTGTGCCGCAATGAACATTGGAGCACAGATGCCTGGTAGTGGTTTGTTTTTTGCCTTTTCTGGGTACATGCCCAGTCGGGGGACTGCTGGGTCATATATTAGCTCAATTTCCATCCATTTTAGAAATCACCAAATTGATTTCAATAGAGGCTGTGCATACCTACAGGTCCACCATCAGTGGATGAGAGTTCCTATCTCACCACAGTCCTCCAACACTTGCTGCTTCCTGATTTTTTTAATTGGGATATATTTGCAGGTGTTAGGTGGAAACTCATAGCTATTTAAATTAGGATTTCTTTTATGATTGATAATAGGGAACATTTTCTCATGATCATTAGGATTTCTTCCCCTGTGAAACTTCTCTTCAGGTCTTTTGCCCACCTTCACAGAGAGCAGTTAGTTTTTCTCTTATTGTAAGTTTTCAATGTATTCTAGATTTTAGTAATAAAGCCTTTGTCTGATGTGTCATAGCTGAAGACATTTTACCAGTAAGTGGGCTCTCTTATTACTCTCTTGGTGAATTCTTACAATGTGCACAGGTGATTTATCTTCTATATCCCACTTGTCAATTTGAGACTCCTCTATATTTGTATCTTTCCTTATTTCCGATAGAGAGCCTGTATCAAAGTTCTCAGGTTCATCCCAATTTCCCAACTAATGACCCTAATTGTTTGTGGTTTTACCTCAAGGGCTGGGATCCACCATGAATTTATTCTTGTGAATGTAGTGATGCTATGGTCTTGCTTCATTTTTCTGCAGGCAGATATCCATTTTTTCCTGTACCACTTATTGAAGAGGGCATCCTCTTCCCATTTGATATTTTTAGGGCTCTTGTCAAAAATCAATTGTGTGTATACTGATGTTTTTATTCCTAGGTCTTCAGCTCGTTTCCATTGTTCTGAGGATCTGCTGTTATACAGTCCAACCCTGTTTGACTCCTGTGGCTTTATAGTACATGCAAAAGTCAAGTAGTGCCAGCCCTCCCACTTCGTCCTTCGCTTGAGGAGTTCTCTGCTAATTCTGGGCTTCACCTCTCCATATGAAGTTGGTAATCTGTTTTTCCAATTCTTTGAAGAAGTAGAATCTGTATCAGGATAATATTGACCTAATACAGTGCCCTGGGAAGAACTGACATCTTTGCTATATTGTGTCTTCCAATCCACAAGCAAGGGAAAATTTTCCATTTCTTGAGATCTCTCTTGATTTCTTGTAAAAAATGCAACAACATATCCAAAAATAATTAACCATGACCAAGTGGGATTCATACCAGGGATGCAAAGATGGTTCAACACTTAAAAAAAAATCAATGTAATCTACCACATGGGCAATACATAGAATAAAAACTACATGATCATATCAGAAGATGCAGAAAAGGCATGTGACAATAGTAGCACCTATGGCTGAGCCCCGGTGGTGTAGTGGTTGTGCGTGGGACTGCGGCCCACTGGGATGGAGGTTTGATTCAAGCTCACAGGAGCAAAGGCTGGGCCTCCTAATCCCACCACCTGAGGGCAGTGATGCCCCCCCAAAAAATAGTAGCACCTATTTCTAATAAAATACCCAGCTAAATAGGGATAGAAAGGAAAATCATCTGCATAATAAAGGCTATATGAAAAACCAATGTCCAATATCACATTCAGTGAGAGGAAACTGAAAACATTTCCCCTGAAAATGGGAACTAGAGAGGGCTTCCCTTTACCACCCTCTCATTCAACATCATGCTAGAAGAAATCAAGGAATACAACTAGCCAAAGAAGTGAAATTTGCTAATTGCACAAAAAATAACTTTATATTGAGAGCCCCCAATGACTGCACAAAAGACTGTTGGAAAAAACTGAGGGATTTGGTAAAGTTGCAGGATACAGTATTAACAAGCATAAATCAATTGAGCTCCTACTTACGAGGGAAAAGAGTTTCAAAAATTAAATAAAGAGAACAATACCATTTGCAATCAGCACACAAAAGATGAAATACCTAGGAATAAACCTAACCAAATGAAAAAAAAGATTTGTACAAGCAAACAAACAAAAAAGTAATTACTAAAAACTAAAAGGGACCTACACAAGCTAAAGATTATCCCTGTTCATGGTTAGAATTCTCATATGGAGAAGAAAGAAGCCCAGGATAAGCAGAGAACTTCTCAAAAAGAATACAGTTGGACCCTTGCACTACCTGGGCTAAATACAGTTACAGTAGTCCATATAACCTGGTACTGGTACAATGATAGATACATAGACTGGTGAAACAGGATAGAAAACCCCAGAAATAAAAGTATATTTAGTAGTCTGTGGATGTTCTGAAATAGAGTCAAGTTTGTCTCAATCCTCACATGGATGGTTCTTATAGCTCTGGGATTTATATTTAGATCACTAATCCATCTTGAATTCATTTTTGTGCATGTGGAGAGGTATAGGTTCTATTTATTCTTTTGAAGATGTTGATCAATTTTTTCTAGCACCTACTTAATATTTTTTGGCCCTTTGTATAAAATCCATTGCTTGTAAGTGGGTTATTTAAGATTCACATTCACTAGAAGACAACATAGATGACTTGGACCAATCAAAAATAAAACACTTAAAATATTTCATTCAAAAAGTAAAATGAGAGGCCATGGAGTGGAAAAAAAATTAATCTTTAGCAAAGACACAATGGACAATGGACTAGATACTAAAATCTATAAAATTTGAGAAAATGCTCAGAAACACTAAACATCTTGAAGATGCAAATCAAAACAATAATGATTACCAGCTTACATCCAAAATTATACCCAGGCTGAGCCCCGGTGGCGTCGTGGTTGTGCGCGGGACTGCGGCCCACTGGGATGGAGGTTCAATTCCAGCAGTGGGGCTGGGCCTCCTACTCCCACCACCAGAGAGCAGTGATGCTCAAAAAAACAAACAAAATTATACCCAATTAAAAATAAACAAACAAAAAACAATCACAATTGAAAACAACAAATACTGTAGATCATGGGAGAGATTTTATCTCATATATTATTGGTGGGCTTGCAAATATGTTCAATCATTGTGGAAAGCTATACAGCAATATCGAAAACAACTGTTAAAAGAAATAACATATGATATAAATACCGTACAATACCAATGCTGGGTATATACACCAAAGAAATAAGAGACTGAATATAAACTCTTCCATATGTGTTTTTCCATGTTCATTTCAGCACAGCTAAAATATTAATAAGCTGGAAACTGCCAAAATGACCATCAGTAGAACATTGGGTAAAGATACTCTGGTACATATATATGATGGAATAATAATAATTCCTTAAGAAGAGCTAGGAAATCATGAAACACTTCATGACATTGATGGTCCTGGAAAGCATTATACTGAGTGAAATTAGTCAATTGCAACAGTACAAATATCGCACGAATCTACTACTAGAAGGACAAGCATCAAGATGAAGGCAAAAATTCTACTTTCAGATCATGTAATCTAATACGGCCTCCCAAGAAAAGATGCAGCGATCCTGCCTAGTGTCTGTGAACATATCACCCCTTTTATATGTACATCTAGAAATCACTTTGACAGAGGAGACCTTGCCTCAATTGGGGTCAGTTTTTCAAGATGGAGGAGGGGTGGGGAGGGAGAACATTCCATTGATGCTGCACAACATGTGATAAGATGAGTACATTCAACAGATACTCCTCCAGGAGAAATAAGTAAACCTTACTAGAACTAGATTCGAGTCAAGATGGATGGATATCTCAGAGAAGGCAACATTTTTGTTGGTGGGTAAACCAGGAGGAGCTACTTACCAATGGGGGGGAAACCCTTTAACAATACTTATTTAAAACTCAAGGAGGAGAATATGTCCTCATTCCTACCTTGCCCTAGGTGACCTAATCATGTAATATAGACTACTGGACTTTTAGAATCTGTCAGTTTGAGCACATGACATTCTTCATAGGCCACACCAGAAGGATTTTATGTGGAAACTCCCCTAAGTGAATTAGATTTTACCTCAAGCTCACTTGTAGAGAATTTAAGGGATTGACATTTTACCTGAACTTAAGGCAGAAACACTCTATTGTGAGAAGATGACTACTACTCCAGAGTTATGGAATCGGTCCGGGTCATGGTGATTTAGTTCTTTGCTTTGACCTCTTTGCTTTAGATCTCTTGCTTTGAGGGTGCCCAATGAGTGGTGTCACTGGACTACCATATAATTACTACTTTAATGCCCAATTTCCTTTCTTCTGACATAAATGAATCTGGTAGGTGTCATTAATTTAGCACATGGTATACAATTTAAAACTGTGTTGATAAAATGAAATTGCACACTACATGAATTATTGACTTCACAGGTTCAATCCTTAAGTGATGCTATTTATTGAACAAGACCTGGTAATAGGAGAAAACTCACTCCTTCACAAAGGCAGAACCATTCCTACAAGAGATAGATTACTACCATGGTTGCAAGAATGGGTTCAGGAATAGGAGCAATTTCAAAGATGGTGTAGGATTGTGCAGTGTTTCGTTCTGCTGTGCTAACAACAATAATAATATAATTACCTTAGGTTCCAAGGGGGTGATTTATTATGTTCTCGATCATAAAATGTTAATGATGTCTTTAAAGTGAACCAGAGACTTATAGAAATATGAATGGATTTGTGGCTCACACTTAATTCTAGTCTCAATTGGTTCTTATGCTATACCTTTCTAGATGCTCACTCCAATGAAATGAGCACTGATGATATGAGTGCTACAGCAAAGTGTGGTGAAGAAACCAAATAGTCCCTAGCTATCAGAAAGAAGAATATCTGAGGTCTTAAAGTCTCATCTTCAAGCATTTAAGTGAAGTGTCAACTAAGTCCACATGGAAGAAGCACATAAGCTTGTGACACAAGGAATACAAATAAGAGGAGGGAATGATAACAACTCTTAAATTGTCAGCACTTTCTTTCCAGAAGGCTATGCATTGACTATGGAAGTTCAACACCCATTTGCAGTGTCCCCACATGTATTAAACCTGTGATGAATCCCCTCTAACAAGAG
Organism: Nesogale talazaci; assembly: GCA_004026705.1. Taxonomy (NCBI): domain Eukaryota; kingdom Metazoa; phylum Chordata; class Mammalia; order Afrosoricida; family Tenrecidae; genus Nesogale; species Nesogale talazaci. The sequence continues at coordinate 52,856 of PVJH01012486.1, forward strand.
TCTAGGGATATGAATAGTCTTGTTATTAGACAGGGAACATTGCAAAGTCAACTATGGAAGATGTAGTTAGGTTAAAACATTACCATTTGATCTTCCTTTTGACTCACTCACTATAAACTTGTTTCAGTTTTTAGCATTCTGTGCTTTCTTTTCAATTGAGGTTTTCTCAGATTTGTTTAGCCATTATTGTTGGGGTTTTTTGTTTTGTTTTGTTTTTGTTTCCTGATTGCTTCTGTATGCTTTTGCTGTATATCAAATCCAGAATAGGTTGCTCTATATAGAGAGTAACTACATTGATAATTCTGTAGGGGCAAGGAAGAGAGGAAATATCACAAAATTGATATTGTGATGATTGTGAAATCTTTTTCTTTACTGGACAATTTAGCATAAATTGAATACTCTGTTTTTATTGGCATTTGTTTTTAATATATTTATTCCATGACCATTTTATTGTTTTATCGGTAATTAATACAGATCATGCAATTTCATAGTTCAATCACATCAAATAGTATTGTGTGAATATTTCAAAACAATTTGTGTCATATTCCATTTCAAAATATTATCTTCCTTCTTGAAATCTTAGACACCAGCTCCCCTCTATCTTATTGGCTGGGGTCACTTGTTCAAGAAGAAGGAAAATGGAGAATACCAACCGCTTGATGTGGTACAACACTGAGAGAAGGCTGTGACAAATCAATGGGTCCAACGTAGGAATGGAAGAATAAATTTGCTGGGAAATTAAGTTAAGACCAAGAGAGGGGCAGAATCTACATTTTGGAGGAGACATGCATATTGCTATTCATGAGTATGATGAGCGAATGGGGAGGAGCAAACTCGCATCTGAAAGGAATAGCTAACCTATGATTATCAGGAACATTGGGGGACAACAGACCAGATTTTATGTTTCTAGGTACAGACTATGGATATGTTTGTACCCAATCCTCCGAGTACAAAGTGATTAACTAATCACTACAATGACCTTGGAAGCAAGCCACTTGACAACCACCAGGGGCCACACCAGAGGGACTCAATATAGAGGGATTACTGAAAGAACAGGGCCCTGCTTCACAACTGCCAGAATCCTTGGACTGAAGCTTGGGAAACTGATGGGAGAGAAAGCAGAGAGGATCTGCTCCAGGGCTGTGGATGTGGTGGCCACTGAACATTGGGAGGAACCCCTGGCTGGGTGAGTGACCAATGGAAAGGGACTCAGAATCACCATATATTTAGTACCTCGATGCTCCACTTGCATTGATATGACAGATTTTGAAGTGTTGGGCATGAATCTCCTCTTGAGAGAATTAATGCAGGAGGTTTTTCTTTGGCATCAATCCCCAGGCTCAATGTAAACAGAGTTAAATTGTTTGGGAGATCCAAATGTTCAGAACCACAACTCATGGGGCATGGCTCGCGGGAAAACTGTAGTCACATAGATTAACCATATCAATAGTAGTTTGAGTTTTGTATCAGTGGGAAATTTGTTGATAGCTTCAATACCATTGCCTTATAGCCCAGAGGGATGATTGACAGTGTTTTTCATTTTTTGTTGCTTTGTTTCTTTGGTTTTTTTGTCTTTGCTTGTTTGTTTCTGGTACCCCCCACACACACACACACATACACACACTTTGATTTGTTTGATCATTTATTCCTGTTGTTGATGATCTGATGGGATTTTATCATAATGTGTTCCCAAAGTAAACAAGAGTCCTGCATAGCCTTTGGACAAGCAGATGGATTCTAGCCTGTCACTTAATCATAGCCCCAATTCAACAAAAGTTAGTTTTGATAACATGACCCTGCTCAGTACTTTCTTTCATGAAAGGATCTCTAAAGAATAAAATGTGGTGAAGAAAGAAAATGGTGCCTGATCATCAATTGGAATAGTGTCTGGGGTCTTAAAGGTTTGTATTTAAGCAAGCAGTATTCTAAGTGAGGAATCTAGTAAGTCCACACTGAAGAAGCACATCAGCATGTGTTCCAAAGATGACAACAACAAAATCAAAATATGATGAAAGAAGAAGTATCAGAGCTTAAATTGTGAACAACCATTTCATAAAAGTCTGTGGGGGAAAGTAGGACCACAAAATCGATCTGCAGAGTATCAATTTAGTTTAAACCTCTGGCAGAACACTTCTAACCACAGGCAAGTGATTCAAATAGCTATGCTACCAGACAGAGATCATTGTAAAATTGATTTATATGGAATGAACATGGCATAACAAGACACTTGTTCAGCTGACATCAACCTTGATCCAACTTGAATTTGATCTAGGTCAAGTGCTTCTTACTTGTTCCATGGCAAAATTTTTCCCCCGGATTTTAAAATATTGATGGTGGTCTCTTCTTCCTTGCTATTATTTGTATTTGTATATTATTATTATTATTATTACTATTATTATTATTATATTCTTCCTATTTTATCTTGTTTTTGTTTTTTATTGTTACTTCTGGTTTTCTCATTTTGTGAAGCCCAAAAGGAGTAGATGCATAGAGATAATAACTGTGGTAGTTCCATAATCTGGTATTAATTTGAGAGAATTACAAGTAAAGGGGTGGATTCTTGCCTTTCAATTAAGATATAACTAAAGAAGCCTCTAAGTGGGGTTGGCCTTCTCCTGAGAATTCTGGGAACACCTGTATTTCCCTCCTTGGAGGCTGGAGACATTTCTCTGTCGCTACTGACTCCCTGTGAGATGTCCCTCAGGAGAAGTCACATGGACCTAACCTGATGCAACCCTGGAAGCTGGAGAAGCCACATTGATGTTGCTGCCAGCACTGAGATGCTTAAAATGCCACTGGACCCAAAAAATGTTCTACCCACTGGCCTGTGATCAACCTGAATTCACCACCACTGCCTGTGTTTCGTGAGTCTGAAGAGGACTTTATAGAGTGGTATCAGACTTATGGGCTTGGACTGGACTGGGTTGGGATTATTTCTTAATGTGCAATTACTCTTTATATAAATTTCTCTCTTATACATATATGAATCTCCATGAGTTTGTTTCTCTAGTCTATCCAGACTAACACAATAACTGATGAGATGGTCTATCGGAGATGTGGAGGTGGGGAGGAAGTTAGGAAGGATGAGGGGAATTGGGGAGCAAATATGGAATGCAGGAGATGAGAGGGAGCACTGGAACTGATTATGAATATGTATATACAACCCATTTAAAAAGTGATTTAGTCATTGTGTTAGATAGATGGGGTTCTCCAGATGAACAAAGCCAGGACACTTATGATTTTGTATACATCAAAATCATATATATGGATATATATACTATATATGAATAGATAAAGCACAGAGGAATATAATAGCTAATTAGTGTATACAGCAGTTAAGAGGGCTCTTTTCAACTCAGTTCCATAGAACAGTTAATACACTAGAAATCCTTAAACTCATGAAGCCTGCTGTGTCTAAGATCAAGGAAGCAGATAGCCGAGTCTTCCCTTGGGTAATGAAGGACATCCTGCCACAGGCAACATGGTGGGTCACCAACAGTTAGCAGCTCAGAAAAATCGCAAAGCAGGGCGAAATGGATAACAAAGATGAGAAATGCAAGATGACAAGATCCGACACCCTCAAGCTCAAGCAATATATACACCAGCAGCATGGAGAAGCAGATCTCAAAGGAAACCCAAACTCTGAATGACAGGGGAAAGAGGAGAACTAGTCTTCACAGTATGTGTCATCTTATTCACTTGATTGTTGAAGCCCTCCTTTTCAGAGGTAACCCTTTTGTGAGAATTCACTTGAGACATAATTATCTTTACTCTCTTGTCCCATTCAGAGAGGTCTCTCCACTCATCTCTTCTGCACACCTCCTTTTCACCAATTTTCCAATCATGTTCTTTCTAATTCCTAGATTATCCAGCTAAGTCATTAGCCCCAGCCCATGAATTAGTATGCAATCTCACATTTGGTCATTTCTTCTTTCAGGCAAACTGAGCAGTCAGGTGCACTGCTCAAAGTTCTGCTCATTGGGAGGTTTTCCCTTCACCACTGTCTTTTAGGGAGATCCCGGCAAGGGGCTGTAGCGCTGCTGCTGTCCACTTACGAGTGGCCCTTGCATATTGTGCAGACTGACTCATCTGTGAACCAAGCATGACTTTTCAGCTCTTCATTTAAATTATCATCAGGAACTCCCCAGGAGGCCATAGGTGCAGACCAGGAGAGAGAAGGTAATGTGCAGGAGTGGGGATTGTGGACATTTGGGCCACTTCTTCATGCATCTTACTTGTACCTTCAGGTCTTGCTCTGGCCTAAACTCCTATATACCACTTCAATTTAACAGTGGGGTGTTGTTGTCCACATCCAACTTTATGACTCTGTGGGTCAGACAATACCCAGTTCATGATGGTGGCCCATGGTGAGGTCTTCAGTCTCCACTAAGGCCCAATAACAGGAAAACAGCTATTTTTCAAAGTGGGGGGGTAGTTGTCTGCAGAGGATGACAGAAATTTAGTTCAAAATTCCAAGGTTCTAAACTGTGATTCACCAATACGGGACTGCCAAAGACTCCACACTGTATCTCTGTCTATGACTGACACCTATAGCACCATTGGGTAGCTGGAACATGTGGTCCTACTGGCAAGGAAGCTAGCACGGCAGACTGAAGCTGTTGCAGATCCTTTTCTTGTACTGGGTCCCACTCAAATTTGAAGGCTTTCATGTCATTTGATAGGTCCAAGTAGAATACCCAAATGAGGGATATAGTGCCTCCGAAACAAAAGAGGACCATTAGGCATTATGCTTCCTGTTTAGATGTTGCTTTTTTTTTGGGGGGGGGAGGTGAGGGCTGATTAACTAATAGCTTATTTTTCCCTTAATTAGGGATGTCTCAACATGCCCCACACCTTGGACCCCTAACAATTTTACTGAGGTGGAGCATGCCTGAATCTTCATTGGGTTGATTTCCCAACCTCTTGCATGCAGATGTTGTACCAATGAATATACAGTCTTTCATATATCCTCCTTAGTGGGTCCAATCAGGATAATGGCATCAATATAATGGATTAATGTGACATTTTGGCAAAGACACAGGCAATCAAGGTTCCTTTAGATTACATTATGACACAGGGCATAAGAGTTGATATACTACTGGGGGAGAGTTGTGAAAGTGTGTGATTGCCCCTGCCAGCTGGAAGCAAACTGCTTCTGGTGTTCCTCAAGGCTGGTGTTGAGAAGAAGGAATTACCAATATCAATAGTTGCATCCAAGTTCCAGAAGTAGTTTTTATTTGTTCAAGCAGTGAAATCACATCTGGAATGGCAGCTGCAATTAGAGTCACCACTTTGCTAAGTTTATGATAATCCACTGTAACTCTCTAGGATCCAAGCTGGGATTTTTTTGCAGGCAAACTAGGTGAGTTAAATGGGAATGTGGTAGGAATCATGACCTCACAGTCTTTGATGGTGGCACTATCTCTGCAGTCTCTCCAGGAATGCGGTATTGCTTTTGGTTTATTATTTTTCATGTGTAATGTCAGCTCTGATGGTGTCCACTTGGCCTTTCCTACCATAATAACCCTTATTCCACATTTCAGGGATCCAATATGGGGTTTCTGCCAATTACTAAGTATGTCTGTTCCAATGATACATTCTAGAACTAGGGAAATAATCATAGGGTGGTTTGGGAGGCCCAGTGGGCCCACTATGAGGCACAACTGAGCAAAACTCCTTCACTCTGAATGGCAGGCCTTCAAAACAATTTGGGTTTCCTGAAAACAGTATCAGTTCAGAGCTAGTGTCCAGTAATCCCCGAAAAATTTGATCACTTCCTTTCCCCCAATGAACAGTCACTCTTGTGAAAGGCTTTACTAAGGTGACTGGATGTCCCGCTTTTTAACAATTTGTCTTGCATCCCGCAGTGTTTTAAAATTAAATAAATATATTAAAATATTACTTTACTATGAAAGTTCTTGTTGCTCCATATAGACCAAATTTTTAATCAAGAACAGCCGCCCCCCCCCCATCCTTATGGTCTATGGTGTTCCACTTAAAATCTGGTCACTTTAGAAAGAAGACTTTCTTTCTATAAACTGACGGTGATGTATAAACTTACATAAGTATAAACTTACGGTGATGTAACAGGATACTTCTTCAAAGGAACTGGAATTTCCCTCCTTCAAGGGGTTGTGGGTCTGGAAACTTGAACAGGTTTGGGAATTGATTGGGAGGTTGTGCCTCTCTATTCTGCTGTTCACCTAATCTAGCATTCTTTTGCCTGTATAGATCATGTAAATATTGAGTAGGTTTCTGGTATATTTCACTCCTAGAGACAGTGTGGCTGTGTAGCCAATGCCATAAATCCATGTGAGACCAGTTGCTTTGATTACTACGGAAAGCTTGCTGTCCTTTAAGATAACTACGTCCACACTGTCTCAGTGGATTTAGTTCTGACACCTGCCCTCGTTCACCATGGTACCCAGTAATCCCCATTGTAAGCAAATGTCAGACGTCATTAATGGCAGTTCCCACTGTTAATAATAGTGTACATAAAACAGCAATCACAGGAGCCTTCAGAGATGCTTGGGTCCACTTCATAAACCTGACTGTGGTGAAAGGTATGTCTTTGGGACACTCCCTTTTGTGGTCTATCAAATTATCCTGATAGACCCTTTCCAACATATCAATTTCCCTAATCTTTTGGTTGCCTTCTTCTTCAGCATGCCAAGGTACCTCAAGTTGGTCAATCTAGGTCATCTGGCAGCTCACACTTCAGTGAACCAACCAAATAATCAATTAGATCCACTCTTACCTCTTTGTTGAGACATTGAAGGAGGAATCTGTGCTAAGAGTAAGGTGACCAGATGTTAAGTAGGACACCATTGACCTGGGGTGGGGGGTGTTCTTGATTAAAAATTTGGCCTATATGGAGTAACAAAAACTTTCATAGAATGCAAAAATAGCATTGCAATATATTTATTTCAATCTTAAAATGCCACAGGATGCTGTTAAATTGTCAAAAAGTGGTATGTTTGGTCACTTTAGTTTAGAAGCTCCATATGAAGAAATTCTGACAGGCCTAATGTTACATTCCTTGCACCAGTATCCCACTATCTTAGTCACCATTCCCAGAGATATTCCCCACACTACTGCTTGTATGTATTAGAAAACTTAAGCAGACATTTATGATTATAGCACACTTTTTTCTGAGTCATTTAGGAACTTTCTGAGACTTATTTCTAGTTACAGGTCTAGAGGAAATAAGTGGTGCTGAGGGTGTTTCCTGGGTGCTCTCAGCAATATCTTGTAAGACATCTCCCCCAAGGCAGTGTGACAGATGCAGACCCACCTGGAATTTCAGTTTGAATATTTTTATTAATCTACTCAGGTATAGGCTGCTTTACAGATAGTGGATTAATACGCACAGCTGGGATAAGTGGATCTATTGACTGGGGTGGCTCAATCATCTCTAGAGAATCAATATCCCCCTCTTCTATAACATCAACCCATATAATACCATCCCATGTTTCAGGGTCCCAATTATTTCTGATTAATGCCCTTACTTTACTTTAATATCAGACATTGAAAAACAATGATCAGACATTGTTCTAGACCTGCAATACAGCTGACACTGTAATTTAGCCAATCATATGATGAGACTCTGGATTTGGTTTTCAGCAATGTTGGCTCTATTACTAGAGGATAGAAGACTATTTTTGTAGCACATTCTTTGTAGCTTTAAGTTCTCTTATTTGGCACTTGAGACGTGCTTCTGAGGTTCTGAGATTATTCCGTTCATTGAACACATTGTCTATTATAAGTAGGACCAGACAACCAGCTTCCCTATATTTGTCATCCTGACAAAACTGCTGGAAAACATCAAGAACATGATCACCCAGAGCCTCTCCGCTAACCAACACTTCATCTATTGGTGGTGATAATGTGGATATTAGCTTTGCTACTTCGAACCATCTGTTAATACCATCCACTCTAATAAGAGCGGCAGATTTATCTATGTCTTTAAGGGTAGAGATTAAATTATCAGTGCTATTTAGCCTAATCAGGAGCCAATTTGAGAAGCCCATTATTTATTATCTTGTTTCTCTAGAATCACTCCTGGTACTCTTTAGAGCAGTGGTTCTCAACCTTACTAATGCCTTGACCCTTTAATCTCATTCCTCATGTTGTGGTGACCTTCAAACCATAAAATTATTTCCATTGTTACTTCATAAAAGCAATTTTGCTATTGTTATGAATCAGGCAACCCCTGTGAAAAGCTTGTTTGACCCCAAAGAGGTTGGGACCCACAGGTTGAGAACCACTGCTCTAGAGAAACAAAACTAGGACACTTTTGATTTTATAAAAATAATATATATATATAGTGTATATATATGTTTAGATATATGCAACACAAAGGAATATACCAGTTAATTAGTCCACCCAGAAGTACAGAAGATTCAATTGAACTCACTTCTGTGAAAGTCCTTCAACTCCCAAGGCTGCTGGGTCCACAGTCAAAGTAGAAGATAGCTGTATCTTCTGTAGAAAAATGCAGGCAGTCTGGCAACAGGCAGCAAACATCAGAGCAGGTCACCAACAGTCAGCCAGATGACAGGGTCTGACAATCCCTAGCTCAAACGATGTATGCTCCAGCAGTGTGGCAAATCAGGTCTCAAAGGAACCTTAAACTACAACAACATGATCCATAGATTGGGTGTCCCATGAGTAGTATAGCTGCAGGTTTACGCAGAGAACTATCTAAAGCAACCACATACTGGTCCAGTCACCAGAAAGCAAGAGAGAGATAGAACTTGCCGAGTCATTTATCTCTTTGCTCCCCAGTCAAACTGCAACATTAGTAATCCCACAAGTTCCTATTAGCCAGGTTGACACAATAGACCTACCTATCATACTATTTCACTATGTACTCGATTCTAAAATTCTCTACTTAGAATCAGAAATATGAATAAATATTTTATAAATACATTACAGTATAATATATAGCAATGACAAAATACAGAAAATTTCTAAGTTGCAGTATTAGAAAATTAATTTTTGCACATCAAAAGTTGTTTTTTATTCCTTTTTAAAAAATCATTTTATTGTGATCTCTTATAATGCTTATTATACTCCATACATCAATTGTATCAGGCATATTTTTACATATGTTGCCATCTCTTTTCTAGACAGTTACTTTCTATTGAGCCCAGCTCCTCTTTTTCTCCCCTTCCTTGCTCCCCATCATTGTGATCCCTTGACAGATTATAAATTATTGTTATTATTTCATATCTCACATCAACCAGTGCTTCCCTTCCCCCATGGTTTCTCTGGTTCTTTCCCCTAGAGGGGTGTGTGTGGTTTGAGTCAACTATTGTGATCAGTTCCCCCAACTTCCCCTCTTCCCCCACCCCTTCACTCTTCTCATCTAGTATCTCTCTTCTCATTTCTGTTCCTGGGTTGTGTGTCTAGTGAGCTCTTATCTCTTATCTATGACTATGTCTAGGCTGGAACCAGTCTAGTACAAAGTGAGAGGCATCACTGGGGTCATGGTGGTGGGGATGAGGAAACCTCAAGAAACCAGAGGAATATTACAGCACCTGGTTGACTCATCCCTTCCCTGTGAGCCCTCTGTGGGGGATATTCCACTGTCTACAGGTAGACTTTGGGTCTCTACTCCAATCCCCCTCATTCTTAACCATATGGTTTTGTTTGTTTGATTGTTAAGAGTCTTCTGATGCCTGCTATCTGGTCCCGTTAACACCTCATGCTCACAAAGGTTGGTATGTTTCTTTCATGTGGGCTTGTTTTTTTCTCTGCTGGTTGGCTGCTTGTTTTAAATCAAGCCTCTAAGACCCCACATGCTATATCTTTTAATAGCCAAGCACTATCTGCCTTCTTCACCACATTTGCTTATGCACCCATTTTGTCTTCAGTTATTGTGTCAGGAGAGGGAGTATCTCAGATTGCCAATTTGTTAAAACATTGTGTTTTTGTACTGAGGGAAGGTAAGAGCAGAGGCCCAACATCCATCCACTACCTCAGTGCATTACCATATAATATATGTACATAGGCCAATACCTCTATTTTTATGAAATATGTAATCACCTTTTTCCATAGCTTTGCATCCTAGATAATTTTCTTTTACCTTCCTTTAGCCCCACCATCATGCTTGCCCTACTTCTGCCTCATAGTATTTTGTTTCAGCTAGATTGCTGTTGCACCAGTGCTCCCAGAATCACTATATCCACCTCGCTGTTATTTTCTATTCCCTAGTTGTTCTCCTGTCTATAGCATTTGCTTGCCCATTGCACCTTTCCTCCACCACCTTTATCCCTCAAGTCCCCAAGGACTTTCAATTGCTTTCTCCTCAAGTTTGCTTTCCATGCCTGTCCTGTGTAAGTAGGAAAACTGCAAAGTCAGCAGTTCAAATCCACCAGTTGCTCTGGCTGTGAGCCTTTTTGTTGTTGTTTGTTTTTATGAAAATGAAAGTACTAAACAGTTGACACTCACTATCTCCTTTATAACATATATGTGTGTGTGTGTGTATATGTATGTATGTGTGTATGTGTGTGTATATATATATATATATATATATATATATATCGGGAAATACATAGAGAGAGAAGTATTTTTCCAAGATCAAAGAGTTGGTGTGATGGAATTGAATATTTGCTTTGACATTTCCAAGCTGAGTGACTTTTGGCAAGTCATTTATCTATGCTCCCAGCTTTTCCATTTGTCTCACAAGAGAGATGTGCTTCATAGATTTGTTGAGATAATTAAATGATATAAAAATTTAAAGTACGAAGCAGCTAGAGTCAGATGGGCTCCCTCTCTAGACGTGGGCATGGCAGAGAACAGGCTGGGGAAGGGGCCAACATCCCACACCCACAGGGATAAATACAAGAAGGGAGGAAGAGGAAGAGTCCTGAACAATACTTGTGAGATTTTGTAGAAATGGCGGGATTTGTTTCTTGTTCTAGTGTTGTTAATGATACGGGCTCCTTATGTGCCCTTAATAGTTCAGTTTTTGTTTGTGACAGCAATAGGGCTTTTACCCAGTTATCCAGCATTTGGACAGAGTTATGTGTGCTAGCCTTTTTCCCTCCAGACATAGATATTATTCTTGGAAACGAACCTGTCCCTATCCCTGCTATTGATTACATGGCAGGAAGAGCTAAAGGGCAGTGCAACTAGGTGACCTATTTGTAAGATTAGGGACCAGTACTGCAGTGGCCTTCGGAACTGCAACATACAAAGTTATCTAGGCAGCTAATCTTGGATATGCAGGCCTCATCAGGCACTACACAAGATTTGCAAGAACAGGTAGATTCTTTAGCAGAAGTAGTATTACAAAATAGAAGAGGTTTAGACTTACTTGCTGCAGAGCAGGGAGGTATTTGTTTGGCTTTACAGGAAAGATGCTGTTTCTATGCCAACAAATCTGGAATCGTAA